>CAIGQZ010032461.1:2976226-2990847 GCA_903798205.1 Danio tinwini | reverse complement strand
CACACACACACACACACACACACACACACACACACACACACACATGTATATATAACTACAATATAAAAAAAATCACAATGTGCATACAAATTCTTCATCACCAAAAAGACCCAACAATACTTTGATATTCAAAATGTCACCATCAGTGTTGGAGTAAATGTTTTCTAACTAACGAGTAAAGTAAGGCATTATTTAAAAAAAATTATAATATTATAATAATATAATATCATTTGGCTGGGAGTATATATAATATTTGAAAAAATGTAAAAAAAAAATGTAAAAAATATAAAGCAAGTTACTTTTTAGTTTAACTTATAAAACATAAATTGCTGAACTAAAATTAAAGTAGTCACAATGAACCACGCAGTCAATGAGAGAATGTGTTCAATATTTTGAACGCATCGAAGAAAAGGAAAAGGGGATTGTCTCAATGGACATTGATTTTACTTAAGACAAATAGTACAAAAGTAGCAAACATATTGCTTCAAACCTTCAATAATCTGTATATACAGTACAGCATCTATAGCTCTGGGGTCAGGAAATTCTCAGACAACATTATCCTAAAATATAATTTTTTTATGTGTTTTTAAATGAAATGAAAGTGTAGGTTATACAGTGTGTTGTTAATTGCAGAGGTCCTCTATTAAAAAAGAAAAAAAGTTCTGAAAGTGATCAAGCCTCATCCAGGTAATAAAACGTAACACAAGAGTAACTCAAAATTAACATACAGCATTACTTAAATTAATTAAAAAGTAAGTAAAAGGAATGCAACTAGTTACTTTTTGGGTGAGTAACTCAATACTGTAATGCATTACTTTCAAAAGTAACTTTCCCCAACACTGGTCACCATGTCATAGATCACTATTTACCAGAGTCAGAGACAAGATTACAAACAATATCCTCAAAACTATTTTGCCTGACTAAAATGCTGACTTTCAGGTAAAATGATGATTAAATATAGTGCATGCATTCATTGAAATACTATTTGTTTATTTATTTTCACTGTCTATGATTAAATGAAAAAGAGAGGGAGCATTAAAATAAAGCCTGACCAGAACACAGAATTTTCATATTGCCAATTCAATACAATATTTACAACCTAGAAAGGTTAGTATTAATTTGTATTCTTTTCAAATCTGTTTGTCCCCAGTATATTCAAAGCTTCATAAACAGCAGCTGGACGTATCATTATGGACAAATTCCAAAAGAGAAGACTGTCACCTTGATCTGGTCTGCTGTCGTTGCTCTATATGGGTTAGGGGGGTTTTGTGGCTCCTCAACTGTCAAATACTTAACTAGACGTCTGGGAAGGTTAATTACACTCATCCTCCTCTCTTTTCTACAATCTGTCTTTTAAGATTTTACTTTAGCTTTGGTATTTGTGAAACAAACTAGCATTGTTATACCACTTTAGACATTCTTAAAAATATATTATTTAATTTCTTTTTACTTTTCAGTCACTGTTTACTCTTTACGCTCTTAAAAAAAGGCATTGATGGCCCAATGAAGAACCTTTAAAATCAATAGAACCTTTTAATTCCACAAAATGGTTCTTTTAAAATTGGAAAAATAGGGTTATTTGGAAAACTTTTCACTAAAAGTTTTAGTGAAATTACTGTAAAATGCTTTGCATTTCTGAAGTGTGTTTCACACAGGTTAGTGGGCTTGACAAATCACTCATAGAAACACTCTTCTCTCTATATGAACCATACACTTTACTTAAACTTCATCTTAGTTTACTTAAAGTCAATAAAGAAAACAATGTTTACTTGTGAATTTAGCATAAATCATGTTGCACTACTTGTTTTCATCAACCTTAAAATACATATTTTGCACAATATCTTGCACTACATTCTGTCTTATGTAAAAGTATTTGTATAGTTTGTTTTAGGTTATAGGTAGGGCCAGACAGAATTTGCAGACATTTTTTGCTATTTCTGCACAGAATTTTGTAAAAGAAATCTGTGGATTTATGTGGAATGATTTTAGGAGTATCATAACTAAAAACCTAATATATTAAATAAAAAAATAGTGTCTTTTTAACTTTTATTTAATATTTACAATGCAAATCCAATTAGATCCATATATTTGGTAAATAAAAAAAAAGTCTAACATATAATATATCTACTAAAAGAGAGAAAATATTACTTTACAAACTGTATTGTAAATAAATCAAATGAACATTTTTATATTAGTCAATAATATTACTGAAATTAATTTAAAAACTGAATAAATATAAATTTACACACGTTTACACAGGTAAATAAGTAGACTCAATGATGGGCAAAAAATCTGTGGATTTCTGCACACACAGGTATAGTTTAAGTGTTTAAAGTATATGTATAGTTAGATTACCACTCCGGTATGTTAGTTATGTATAGGTTTAAACAGCTCTTACGTCCAGTGTTGTGTTTATATTTATGTTTATTTATGCAACATGGTCTGCGAAACGTGACATTTTGTTCCACTGTATGTCCACACATAGCAGAATGACAGTACAGCTTGACTTGACTTGAAAACCCCTTGTGGTTCCCATTTGTTTACTTGTATACATTCTCTTTCCAGAAAAAGAACTACCCTCTTGAACAGTGCTATAGCGGTTGTGGCCTCAGTAATCATGTACATAAGCAAACCGACATACTCATTTGAGCTAATCCTCATAGCACGCTTCTTATTTGGATTTGTCGCAGGTATTTTCATCATACTATAATATATGTGAATATTACCTATAATAAAATATGATGTGCATTGTGACTCTCTTTGGCTCTTTGTTTTAAAGGGTTAGGTTTATATGTCCATTCCATCTACCTTGGCGAGAGCTCACCAAAGAAGATCAGAGGTGTGGTGTTGCTCACAAGCGCTATATTTTTGGCCCTTGGCAAACTGTCAGGACAATTTGCTGGCCTCAGGTATTATTTCTGTGTTAAATTAAAAATTTAAGCAGCAAGAGATCTTGCTAAAAATGGGGAAAAAATATGACAGGGCTCTGATTAGTTTGTTGGTTAGTGATTGTATGAAGGCAGATCTGAATGTACACTAGCAGTCTGTTTTTAAAAAAGAGAAACATTTTAAATGAACTTTATTGAATTAAGAGGCATTGTTTTTATCTACACCAGTGGCCATTACGTACACTGCATTCTGCAATTTATTGATCATACACAGTAGTGATGCGCTGCGCGGATGGCGATTATATCCGCGGGCGCTGCGGATAATCCGCGGGTTGGGCGGGTTGGGTAATAAAAAAATATATTATAATTAATTGCGGGTGGGTCGCGGATGGATGTTTGCTACACACTGTAAAACCTGACTAAGTAAAGTTAACTCAAACTGCTTGAGGAAACCGATTGCGGCAAACCATTTAAGTTTTGAAACAAAAAGGTTTGAGTACTGTAAACGTATTGTAAACTATTTTAAACTATATTTATACAACAGTTCTGTCTGATTCTTAAATCTGATTGGCTGATAGCCGTGCAATATTTTGACAGTAACAGTCCTCGTCCAGCCTCTTAACCCTTCACAATTTTGTATTACTCCACCCACATACAGCAACGAGCAGAGGACACTCTACAGTTTGACAAATATTGCTGCTTTTGGGCAACATAATGTACTTTTGAGACTTTTTTAATCAAGATTGTAGTTGTTTAGATTGCAGCTATGCTGTTTATTTAGAAGGATAGTGCCTATTTTAAAATATTTATAATTTCTGAGAGACAGCTTGTTGGTGGCCATCAGCCTAACTTTGAGCAAAGATGGTTGATAATGTTCATCCACAAGATGGCGGCAGAGACGCATAATAAGCCCTAAGTGAAAACCAGCATAATTTTTAAAACTAAAGCTGATCAAATCATTATTAAACAGGTAAATGACTTTCTAAGTCAATCTCTCTCTTTTTTATGCTGTAGTTGTTGTAGTTGCTGTACTTATACCATCGTAATATTGTGATTTCCCAATTGCAACAGAGAAATACTGAGAGATATCTCTGTAGACTGATGACACTTCATGCAGTTCAGCCTTATAATCTTAAAATGTGAGCAAAATCACCTGTTTTGTCATCACTTTAAATATTATGCTAAAGAATTATTCAAATACTAGCTCTAAAATGATGTTGGTGAATTAGTAACGGCTTGTGCTGTTCTGACGTCAGCTGCAGATGTGAACGAATGGCAGAAGAAAGTAGTTCCTCTTACAAAAGGGTTTTGAGACTCCGAGTTTGATTTTCTTTTTTATACACACGATTATGCCGTCAAACTGTTGTGTAAACGCAATATCACACTCGTAGCAGGCTGCGCATGCCTCTAACCAGTACCAATATACAGCCACATTGCACTGCAACTCATGTGATATTCTTCATGATGAGTCATATACACATATATTTTGTGTTGATATCGTCAAACATTTACAGTATTCAGTTAACTCAAACGAATGAAGTCCAAATAACTATATAGCCTCTCAAATGCTTTGATATTGTTTGATATTGAGATAAGTTAACAAAAAAAATATAATTAATTAATTTATAACTCATTCGATTAGAGTTCTGCTAAATATAATCAGTTTATAAGTAATTCTTTTTTATTGAGTCATAGTAACTTTTTTTAATTGTAAGTTAAACTAACTTATTTCATTTAGTGAATTTCACTGTTAGGATTTACAGTGTAGTTATAACACACAAATCAGCTAATTAACAAATAAATATGCTGTCCTTGTTACAGTGTAAACATTATTTATGTACCTATGATTAGGGTCAGGATAAGGGTTAGGTCTAAGGTTAGTTGAAAATTCTTACTGTCCCTTTATGTGCACTCTATGATTGTATCTGTTGCAACAGTATTTCTGTCCCATTAAACCAAGAACAAATGTATTTTGTCTACTGCAATTGATTGGACCATGATGGCTGTGGTTTGCTATTCACTCAAATAAATGGCTTTGCTGTTTGTTCAAACTACTTATTTAAAATGAGCTGAAACAACACAATTCTTGAGATTTTGTGACAACTTAATTATTATGTTCAATCCAATTAAGTTTGTAATAATTATTAGGTTAACCTAATTCTTCATGTTGTTCCAACACAAATCGATTGTGTGGAACACAGCTTGTTTTTACAGGGTTGGTGGATCTCACGAAACAAAGATAATTTCCTGAATACAAATTACAAACTATTTTCATAATTCCTAACAACAAAAAACTGTGGATTTTAATTTAATGTCTACTGTATCATGTGGCTTCTAAGTTTAAACCTCTGTAAACTTTCCAACTTTATTCCCAGGGAAATTCTTGGCCGTGAAGAGTGGTGGAACATTTTGTTGTGCTTCCCAAGTGTGTTTTGTGTGATCCAGTTGACAGTTTTACCATTCCTTCCTGATGCCCCTCGATATATTCTGATTGAAAAAAACAACACTGAACAGTGTAGAAAAGGTATGTTATATTCACCCAAATCAATTTATGCAACTGGTCAATGTATTTGTGTGAAATCATGTTTGCGTTATCATCGACAGCACTGCAGTGTCTATGGGGACTAGGTGAATATAAGATGGAGATCCAGGAGATGTCAGAAGAGCAGGCTGTCATTGGAGAGAAGCAAAATAAGAGTGTTTTGGATCTGCTGAGAGATAAAAATGTACGCTGGCAGGTCATCTCCCTGCTGGTTTTAAGCATAGGAATCCAGTTCAGCGGCATCTCTGCTGTAAATCATTTACTTTTTATCATACATTTCATCAAATATTGTTTCTGTAATATGATCTGAATGTCAAAATCCTTTCAAATCTGACCCTGGTCCAGTTATGTTGCATGTGTATATTTTAGTCAGTAGTCAAAAGTATATTGTATGGGTCTAAATTATAGATTTTTCTTTTATGCCAAAAAAAAAAATATTCCATTAAGACATTTTTTTTATTTCCTACTGTAAATATATGTATAAAAAAATTGATTAGTAATATGCATTGCTAAGCACCTCATTTGGACAACTTTAAATATTAATTTGTAATTTATTTGATTTTTAAGTATATTAACTCCAGATTTTAAATAGATATTACTCGGCCAAATAATATCCTATAATAAAATAAAACTTCAGTGGAAGTTTATTCTGCTTATTCCGCCTTCATGTGATGCATAAATCTCAAAGTCCAAAAGCACTTTGACACAGCACTGGTTTTATGGTCCAAAGTCACAAATAGTATCCAAGACATCAGAGCAGAGTACAGAACAACCAGGGGTGCGTTTCCAAAAGCCATCGTTAACTAAATAAGGTCTCTTGTAAGCTAATAGTCCCTTGATTTGGCGTTTCCTAAATTCATTGTTTCAACGAACATTTGCAAACTCCGTAGCAAACTTGTACGCTTGCAACTACACCTCAAGAGCTTGTAGTTAGAAGCATAGTTCCTGGTTGTGTTCTATTCCCAGTTATCCCCTCCTATACCCCCTTTCAAACATCCCAACATTTAAACTTGGATTGATTAAAAAAACATTAGTCATCTCTCTTACATGTAGTTTGCTTTTTTTTGCAAGTTTATTTATATAGCACATTTCATACACAGAGGAAATTCAAAGTGCTTTACATAAACCGGAAAAAAGTATAAGTAAATAAACACAAATATTATAATAGCTGGAAGCTGATTCCAGCAGCGGGGGGTGCAGTAGCTGAAAGCCACTTTTACCCTGCTTTGACTGAACCTGGAATTTGTAGTTTATTTGATCCTAATGATCTGAGTGATCTATTAGGTTTATATTCAGTAAGCATATCTGTAATGTATTAAGGTCCTAGGCTATTTAGTGATTTAGAGACAAGTAATAATACTCTAAAATCTATTCTGAATGTAACCGGGAGCCAGTGTAAAGACCTGAGGACAGGTGTGATGTGCTCAGACTTTTTGGTTCGGGTCAGAATCCTGGCCGCAGCATTTTGGATGAGCTGCAACTTTCTGACTGTCTTTTTGGGAAGGCCGGTGAGGAGGCCGTTACAGTAATCCATCCTGCTGCTGATAAAAGCATGAACAAGTCCTCACTGGAAACAAAGCATCTAATTCTTGCAATGTTTTTGAGATTATGCTGATTTACTAACTGCTTTGACATGACTATTGAAACTCAGATCTGACTCCAGAGTCACACCAAGATTTTTGACCTTATTTTTTGTTGTTTGACCCTTAGAGCCAAGGTACGCATTCACCTTGAGAACCTAATCTCTGTTTCCAAACACAATGACTTCAGTTTTCTCTTTGTTCAGCTGAAGAAAGTTTTGGCACATCCAACTGTTAATTTCATCAATGCATTGGCAGAGGGTGTCAATGGGGCTGTAGTCATTAGGCAGTAAGGCTAAGTAAGATCTGAGTGTCATCAGCATAGCTGTGGTAGGTGATTTGGTTTCTTCTCATTATTTGGCTCAGAGGGAGCATATAAAGGTTGAACAGGAGAGGTGCCAGAATTGAGCCTTGTGGGACTCCACATGTCATGGGTGTCCACCTAGACCTATGGTCACCTATACTGACATAGTAACCTCTCCTTTCAAGGTAAGATCTGAACCATTTGAGGACCGTCCCAGACAGCCCAACCCAGTTTTACAGCCTATCCAGAAGTATGCTGTGATCGACAGTGTCAAATGCAGCACTGAGATCAAGCAATACCAGCACTATTAGTTAGTCTGAATCTGTATTTAGGAGTATATTATTGATTATCTTTATAAGAGCGCTCTCTGTACTGTGATGTGCTCTGCAACCAGATTGAAAATTGTCTAAACATCCCTTGAAGCTTAAGAACTTCTTAACCAAAGTGCACTTTGAAAACATTAAATGTCATTTTGAACGCAGCCGTTGCTCATGATGAAAGCTAACGGTGACCAATTATTTAAAAGTGGAATATATACGTTACGTCTCCAAAGCTTGTGAAAATAAAAATATATAGCATATGTTAATGATTTTAATTAATAGTAGGTTATTTAGTAAGAAATGTATCTGTACTGTATATGACATGGGCCTGTTGGTTAGAACATTTCCGCAGTGGTTTGAATGTGTCAAATTGTAAAAGTAGACTTTTACATTAAATAAAAAACAAAAAAACAAAAAAAAACAATAATAATAATACAAATTAACAAGTAGGATTTTTTTATTTCATAATAAATAGCCTACAGCAAATTGCAACCATTAGCGATCTATATGATTTATATATGAGATTAAAATACATCTTAGCTAGTTCATGTTTTAGAATAGAATATGAAACATTCTCAATAATATTTGTAAAGGAAACAAAGGGCACTATATGTTCTATTTACATATATTTCAATTAATATGGAAAACGAACAGGATTTTATTTTTTTAAATGCGTGTGCGTGTCATTATAGATGTTTTGCGTTATAACTAACGTGGTTTGAACAATGGATCTGCAACAAAGCAACTACGGTTTTGGGAAACACTCGTCACTACATCATTTATTTTCCAAACGATGCATCGTACTATGATAGTTCAGCTGCAAGTTATGTCATTGTTTGGGAAACGCACCCCAGATCTGGATATATTGTGCAAATGTTGTGATCTTTTACTCTTTCTGCTCACAGATCACCATCTTCTCTTTCAACATCTTTCTGGAAGCGGGTATTCCAGAAGACAAGATCCGTTATGTCACTCTTGGAATAGGAGCATCTGAAGTTCTCATCACCATAACATGTGTGAGTTCTAGAGAAACATGATTATCGATTATCACAGAAAAACATCAAAAATCATCTCTGTGACCCACTTGTGTTTTTTTAACGCTATCTGTGCTTGTGCGCATTTGTAGGCCCTGTTCATTGAGAGAGTGGGAAGAAAACCATTGATGTGGAGAGGGTTTGGGGGCATGTCAGTCGTTATGGCATTAATCATAGTCACTCTGTACCTAAGGGTGAGTCTCTATCATTTAACGGTTCACAGCAATCAGTGCAGACGTTCATCACATTTCCTCTGTTTCATCTGCAGGAATACAGCTTTGTGACTCCATACTGCACCGTCTTGCTTATTTTCTTGTTCATCATTTTCTATGGTGGAGGCCCAGGTAAACTATTTACATATGTATATTTAAGAGACAAGTCCTGGCCCCTTAATTTGTCTGGTTGGGCAATTTTCCAAAAGTATTATTTAACTGTTATACGCTACACCTTGAGATTACTGGTTTGGACATTCTTTTGACTTCAGACTGTCTTAAGGTGTTAATTCCCCTAAAAATTAAAATTATCTTGTTAATTACTCACCCTCATGATGTTCTAAACCCCTTAGAAACCCCCTTTCTTCATCTTCAGAACACAAAATAAGATATGTTATATGAAATCCAAGAGGTTCCCTCATTCTGCATAGAAAGCAATTGTCCAAATATAAGAGGATTCTAAGTAGATGTGCAAAAACAGTTTAAAGTTAAACGTGTGTGTGTGTGTGTGTGTGTGTGTGTGTGTGTGTGTGTGCTGCAAACCTTTTAATGGTATATGTGTCTGGCTCATCTTTGTATCGTTTGCTTGAATTAGAGGTGTTCGGTTCCAGGTTTTTTGGAGTCGAGTCTGATTCTCAACTCCTAATTTTGGAGTCGGTGGGATCGACTCCGGAATTGACTCCATTTACATTCACTTAAAATAGTGCAAGGATTAAACATGCTGTATCATATGCAGTTTTCCACTGGTCAGACAAAATCAGCAGTTTAAATCATCTGCAGTCAAAATAAAATTTATCAGCCTAAACGTTTTTACAGCATATTTGAATTGTCTAGTTTAAATATAAAAACTAAGACTAAGACCAAAACATGTTTTAAAAAATGATAAAATCTTCTTAATATAAATGTTTGATACTGAATAACAAGCGAACAAATCAATCTGGAGTAGCGGACAGTCACGCACGCCCCAAGTCTGCGGTTGTTAATGTATTTTTAACAAAATAAACAAAATAGCTAGATTTTCAATTAGATATTATAACCCCAGCACAAAATATTTAACTTAATTCATACAAACCTAAAATAATAAATAAAAGCAGCGTCATAGACTGTGCCTCAAAGCATTGCTCTCTCTCTCTCTCTCTCTCTCTCTCTCTCTCTCTCTCTCTCTCTCTCTCTCTCTCTCTCTCAGTGTACTTTTAAATATCACTGTTTGTTTTGTGCAATTTGTTCACTGTAATTAAATAAGAGTATGTTAATAGAACGGTATACTGCGGAAGAAAAGGAGTGAGTCAGACCTGTTTTTGAACGCTATATTTTTATATCCTCTTTTTGAAACGAATTTCGTTTAGTATAATTATAAAAAAAATAATCAATTTAAATTGTATCTTCATTTTTCTGTATGTTTTGTAGTTATCTACAAAATAAACAAGAAGAATAGCCTAAATATTTGAGGTGAAATTAAGTGCGTCCAGGGCCAAATGAAAAAAAAAACCATGACTACATGTATTGTCAGATTTTGTCAATAAATAAATCTTGGCTACTTGTCATTATGATCAGTGGCATATTTACTTGAGCATATAGCAGCAGCCAATAGCATTACATCGAAAATTTACCCGCAGGAATTTAAAAGTGACAGCAAACTTCATCCCGCAGCACTATTTATAATAGTCTATATTATTCACGGTCGCGAAATTCAAAGGCAAAAGCATAAAACGTGTGAGCACGCGTTCAAAGCAGGCGCCTTTGGTTTTCATCGTGCTCAAGAATGGGCATTATAACTGTAGAATGTAACTGCTTCATTCAGGAGGATTTAAAAAAACAGACTCGACTCTGAGAGTCGATTGCTGTCCTGGAGTCGATTCCGGTACTAGGTTCGTTGAGAGTAGAGGAATCGACTCTTTTGGTCGACTCCACATCCCTAGCTTGAATAAACACTATATTTGACTCATAAAATAAATCCATAATCATCTGTGTCTGTCTCTGTCACTGACTGCTGTTTATCTGATGTGAAGCAACAGGAGAAACAAACACGCACATGGAAAGGGTGGGCAGAGAGAACAAAGCTCATTTGCATTTAAAGGCACATTCTACAAAAACAGCTACACTGTCCTACCTAAATAAGCATATGGGTTATACATTAGCCAGTGAAAACAACTCATACCGGTTTGTTGTTGACAGCTGCAACAGTAGGAGCGCTGTGCAATGAGATCTTCATCCAATCATACCGCCCAGCTGCATTTGTGTTTATGGGTTTCCTGCGCTGGATAGGATTCACCCTTCTTGGATTCGTCTTCCCATTTCTAATTGTAAGTCAATACCCCAACAAAAATATAAGCATTTAAATATAAAGCAATGTTTGGAATTTCAGTGATAAATAATTGACAACAGGCCATTGAATTGTTAGAAAAACAATGTACACAGTGAGGTGGTGATGCCTTAGGTTTGCATTATCATCTATTATTCCATGGTCTGTTGAAATTCTTGATTCTGATTGGCTAGAGGGTGTGCAATAAAATAGTTTATTGCACAGGTATAGTTTTGATCATTAGAAGTATCCAGAGTAACTCAGTGACAGTTGCTGGTTGGCATGCACAATTAATCAAAGTGCATTTTTTAATCAATGCGCTTGGTTTTGTGATCAGTAACAAATCTCTAGAATGATTTTACTCCAATCTCAGTTCATACCTTTAGTGTAGTGCTTTAAATACTGCTTCTTACATAGAATAAAGCTGCGGTCACACTGGACTTTTCTCCCCATAGACTTCCATTCATACGCACGCGAATGCGTCAGAGCGGAAACGCAGGGTTATGCGTCAGGTTTCGCATTTCGCTGCGGTGCAAAGTTCAAGTTTGGTGAACTCTGACCTGCGAAATCGCATCACTTGACTGTGTGAGACCAATCCAGGATCAAAACATGACCTCTCTGAACAGAAATTTAAAACATGGAGCAATCGCTCGCTTTTTTTAATGCCTAATCATCTTGTTTAATCCCGCCCCTTTTTTACACTACAGAATTTCGCACACTCAAACTCTAGTGTGACCGCAGCTTAAAGGGTCACATAACACCAAAACACATGTTTTGAGCTGTTGACATTCAAATATGTGTCCCACGCTGCTATAAACACTATTAGGACACATATATTGCACAAAAAAGTGAAAATTGGTTGTTTTTGTGTTATTTTGAGCAATTTCGTTCTTCCGGTTTGAAACAAATTTTTTAAACTGCATCACAGCCATGAGATACTGTAAAATCTGTGTAAATCCAGCGTGGAGAGTGGCTGTCTGTCCCTGTGAGAACATTGTGACGCCTCTGAGTGTTCGGCATTAATTCATGAGAAAGACTTTGTGTATGACGTGCATCTTCATTAATATACATGATAGCTTCAGAGACCTGTTACAGTGTTCCGACGGCAGAGAGACTCCACGCTGTGTTGCCAAAACAAGTGAAAGAACAAGAATTTGGAGACATGGGTCGTCAGTGTTGCATTTATTAATGTGCTGCTGTGAGAGCGCTGCTGGACTCATATGTGGATTACAGTGCACACAGCATGCGACTGAAATGCATTTGTAAGGAACATTTTTACCCAAGAGCTTTTCGCATCTGGAAATGATGAAATCCGGATTTGCTGTTAGTCTCCTTTTAAAAAAAAGACACAGTTCCAGTGTGATTGTCCTGTCTCGACAGATTTGGTAAGTGTGTGCAGTGCAGAGCAGTGCCCTTTGTTTAACCCAGATGGCAAAGTTACTTCAAATCATCAGCAGTGCTCTTTCAGTTTTTAAAGACATACCTGAGTTAAAATGATTTAGTTACTAAGTTCACAGTATGTTAATATCACTACAATGTTATAGTACAATATTATAGACTGAAAGATCTGGAAGATTTTTTTTCTCCCATTCGCCATGCGGTATCAAACATACCATAAAAACTCCACTCTTCCAGCAGTTCCTCGCTTTCAATATGTCGTTTGTCACAGGCAACATGCAGGAAATGTTCCTGAATAAAAAGTGAAAGTGCCAAACTGCAGTTAAAGTTGACAAATTGATAATTTGGCAAGTAATTTGTTTACTGATGTCCATGTAAACACAGTCACTGTCTTTCTCTCCTGCATCTGTGTTTGTTTTGCCTCGCGCGTGCCCAAGCCGAAACTCCCATATTTGCAAATCCTTCCGTCTTTTGCTCCCTTGACACTCCCACCTAAACGGAGCTGGACATGCCCACTTTTCCGGACTTTTTCCAAACTAGAGGTGTGAAAACACCCTGCTGAGACAGGGGGTGTCATGGCCCTTTAAGGTGCGCAACATACTTCATAGCAACAAAGACTATAGAATACACAAGACATGTCACTCGTATAGTTTTGAATGGGTAAAAGTGTAATGGCCAATATGGCGAATGAAGCCCCGCCTACTAGTACAGGAGACAGATGTACATAGGCTGAATCGCAGCTTTTGCTAGATAATGATTGTGTTGTGATTTCATCTCAATTCATTGTGCAGCTCTAGTTGCTATAGTGGCCTTCATTTTTCTGTGAACTCTGTGTACTTGAGATTACGCAAAGTAATCAAGTGTCAAGTGATTCTTAATTTTGTTTTGAATTTTTTTTTCATATTTGTAGGCTGTGAAATACAGTGCTCAGCATATATTAGTAGTATCAAAAATCTCATTTAAATTAATATTTTCTATAGGATGTTTTACAATATTACATTTGTGCATGTACATTAGTCATTACTGAAGCCAAGTCTGGAGCTTATCTATTAAAATAACTTATAAAAATAGTTTAAAAACTAGTAGCCCAAATCTATTCATTCATTTATTCATTCATTCATTTTCTTTTTGGCTTAGTCCCTTTATTTATCTGGGGTCGCCACAGCGGAATGAACTGCCTACTTATCCAGCATATGTTTTACGCAGCGGATGCCCTTCCAGCTGCAACCCATCACTGGGAAACACCCATACACACTCATTCACACACATACACTACGGACAATTTAGCCTACCCAATTCACCAATAGCACATGTCTTTGGACTTGTGGGGGAAACTGGAGCACCCGGAGAAAACCCACGCAAACATGGGGAAAACATGCAAACTCCACACAGAAACGCCTACTGACCCAGCAAAGCTTGAACCAGCGATCTTTTTGCTGTGAGGCAAACGTGCTACCCACTGCGCCACCATGCAGCCCCCAAATCTATATATTATAGAAAAATACTAAATACAAATGTTCAAAAATAGCAAAAATCAAGAGAAACTAAAAATATCTACAATTTAGTTGAAATGTGGTTTGTATTTTTTTTTTTTTGCAATATTTTTCATGAATTTAATTGTATTATCTTTCCATTTCTAGCACTAAAATGCACTAAAATATATATTCACTGAGAAATGGATAAAAATATAAATTTTCAAAATGGGGTGAACTCCTTTATGCTGAGCACTGTAGTTGAAATTATTCAGCATAGCGATATGGAATATCCAAACTACTTTAGCTGAGCCCAGAAAATAACTTCACTTCAGTCCACTTCAATGACACTCAAATATATCCTGCAGTCTGTTACACAAATGCAGCATTAGTAATGTCATTCCAGGTTTACATTTTACAAATCTATTTCTATTAGTGATTATGGTTCTTTCTTTTTTTTTAAACTCATAAAGAACGCTCCGGTTACTAAGGTAACCCTCGTTCCCCGAGGGGGGGAACGGAAATGCTATGTGGAAACTTCCACTATGGGGATTTCATTCAGAAAGCCA
>CAIGQZ010032461.1:2933673-2961226 GCA_903798205.1 Danio tinwini | reverse complement strand
ATATATATATATATATATATATATATAAAATTGATGTGTAAATTATTGTCCAGTAATTTTAACTATCACAGGGTGGCGCTGTTTGTTCACAGGAAAGCTACAGACTAGAATATGAATAGCTTTTAATAAAACTAAAGAGTTTTTAAATTCTTTCAACGTGACATATGAGAATACTACATCCAAAATGCTTCTTATTTGCAATTTTACCCTTGTTGTAGCTTTCAGTATTTCTTTTTTTAAAATGTGAAGTTGAGTTTTAACCTGTTTAAACCATAGAAAAGATTTAACAGAAAATTGTTAATAAACATGGTATCTTTTACTATTTTAACCATTGTGTATTGTTCAAATTGACTTTAGTCCCTCCAGGATTTTGTGAGTCCAATGGTTCTTGATATATAAAAAGATTTTTACATATTTTCAATTGAAACAATAATTGAAGCAAACAATGCCAAAAGAAAAGCTATCACAAAATCATTTTAGGCAACTATAAAAGTGTCCCTGCAAAATCTTGGAGAGAATGATTATTATTATTAATATTATTATTATTATTGTTGTTGTTATTATTATTATTATTATTATTAATGATAATAAGAAATATTTACTTTTAGGTGTTGTTTTATCATTTTAGAACAAAATAATACAACTATTGGTTGAAAAATGGTAATTTATATGCCATCAAAATATTAAAACAAATTAACCAACAAACAAATAAATAACTGCAAACAGCACAAATGTGAGTTTTACATTAACAATATCACATGGTTAAAGGGCACCTGCATGCAATATCAACTTTTGTGCGCTGTTTGGACAGACCTGTGTGCAGGTATAGTGTGTTCACATTCGTATTGGAGGGAAATAACCACAACAATTCTCCTGATGTTAAAATATGATCTAAATCCCAGTGATTTTGAGGTCCATCACAGCGTGACTTAGGAGTGCGGTTTTCCTGCCCCACCGAATTGATTGACAGGCGCATTTTACTGTAGTAACACATATTATCATTTCCACAAAACAGGATTTGCAAAGAAACTTGCCTTAAAAGTTCTGTTCCAACTCTCTGTGATCAGCTGCACCTCAAGAATGAGTTTTACAAGTGTAAAACATTTTTAAAAAAAAAGCATGTTTGTAAAAAAGAAAGTTCAGTAAAATCGCTATGTAGATATTAGCACATCTGCATAGTGCCAGTGCAACTATAAACAAGGGTGCTTTGATCACACAACAGGAATCCAGCTTGTGGACGTTAAATCTGGTTTAATATAGTAACATAAAGGAATTACAATGCAAAAATGTGTACGCATGTGTGTGTACTGCGGTATTTGTGTGTGACTCATCATTGCAGAAAGGCTTGAATAAACTTCACAACGCATACATCAAAAAAACCATTGGGAAAATTCAGTCTTACCTTTGACTCAAAAACTGGATCTCTGATTTATTTGTGTCTGCATCTGTTACTGACTTTGTTTATGTAATGTGATGCAGGAAAAGCAGGATGTTGCGTGCAAGTGTATGTCGTAATGGTGGGTGGGGAGAACCAGCTCATTTGCATTTAAAGGCACAGGCTACAAAAACAGCTACAATTTCATGTGACCCCAAAATTGACATTTTTAGCAGGGTATGATAAATGATACATACATATCAAATGATGTATTTTGAACTGAAACTTTATATAAACATTCTGGAGACACCAAAGACTTATCTTACATCTTATAAAGGGGCAAAATAGGAGCTCTTTAAAACAACCTATTATAGTCTTACACAAATATTAAAACAAGGTAACATTAGTCACCGCTCAATGACAATGCCCTGATCTGTCCTGATCTGTTTAAAAGCACAATTGTGTTAACTGCAGTGTGACTCCAGTATGGATTTAGTTAAGGGATGTTAAGGGTGTCCTTATGTTAAGAGATTCTGAGAGTGTTAAATTAGTCAAGGGTGCTAATAATAGCTGACCGACACACTGACACACCACAGAGCAAAACACAGTAATTGTTCTTCCATTTTATTAGAGCCAATCCGCACAGGCAAATGACATAATGGTTCTGAATCTGCTAGGAGACAGTCAGTCAATGTTAATATAATTAGCTTCATTAACATTCCTGCATCTCGTTATTAATGTTCAGCTGCCGTCCTGTCCAGCGCATAACTGAAAATCGATCATTAATCTTGTAAATGCGTGTGTAAGCCGATGCACTCACTTCCACATCACAAGGTCAACGTGCAAAGCAAATATCCAACGTTAGTGTGAACGGCCCTTAAAATGTTTTACATAATACGCCAATATATATAATACATACCTTAATGTATTATCAGTAGCCACAATTATTGATTTTGCCTTTAAATGTTTTTAATTATTATTATTCTCTAGGTGTTTGTAGCCACCCAGGTAGCAAAGAATTCTGGCCCAGATTTGGCATAAATCTGGCACAGCAGGCATTCATCCGGCACTGGCAAACAGCATGTGGGTCAAACATGGCAGTGGCACCCTCTTTAAGGCAGCACAATACTTGGGCCAGGTGTAAATTGTAGTATTTGGCCCAGATGTTAATAACGTATATGTGGGCCATGTAATTTTGGCCAATCTTGACCCACTTTTAAAATACATTATAATTATTTTCAAATAAAGAAAAAAAATTCTACCAATCAGGTCGCTTTGAGGAAAAGCACGACCCTAGCATGCCTAAAGCGCAATGATTCATGGGTTTATCAATTTCATTGCAGTCATGACACACCAACATATCTGGCCTAGTTATGAGTTATAAACTTGGCTGAGACTTGGCCCAGATATGGTCCATGTTTGGCCCTTGTCTGAAAGCCAGACTTGGTTCAGTCATGTACAGTAATTCACTGTGGCTAATAGGCTAAGCAAAAGCTGACCGGGTGGGCCAGAGCTGGGCCAGAGATATTTTGCTATGTGGGCACTTATTTGCATTTATAAAAAAGCAAGAACCACATTTTCAGCTAAAATGTTTCTGCTAAAAAAAACTATATCTTGGATAGACTGAGGCCTCTTGCACAAAGGTGGTTTTGGTTTTTAAGTTCATGTTCAGTTGTGTTGGGTTTGATCAGGTTTCAACACTATGGCAACTTACGCTACACAGCTAATCTGCTCCTAAACCATAGATATATACACTAGATATCGCATACGGACCCTGAGCATGCGTCAATAGCGCCGCCACATTTGTACAGTGCTCCTAGGACAAAAGTCGTTCAACTGCACTAGTCAAGACTTAAGCCAATCTGAAGATGCTGGACTTTAGCACTCTGTACGGGTGTAGTAACGAGCAAACAAAGAAAACAATACATAAATGCAAAACATTTTAAAGATAAGATTTCGTTTTTTTATGATTTTGTATGTTGCGAACTTTTGTGCTCAACAAGTCACGTTATTGATGATAATATAGTCACTTACTGTTTTGACCATAAGGCAAAGTAGCACCAACTAACACTAAATTCTACGCTTATGCTAGTTTTGTTGAATAACATCAGCAAAGAATGTAAATGAAATATGACAACAAGACACTGCAGTGCAAGAAAGTTTTCGTGCTATTGTCGGCTATGTGAACTAACATTAGTTTTTGAAGTAACTTATAAGGGTGTCTAACTGTGCCTTCACCTCAGTGTGCATACTGCCCACCCTAAATTATAGATTATTACAAATGTTATAGCA
Source organism: Danio tinwini (assembly GCA_903798205.1). Lineage (NCBI taxonomy): Eukaryota > Metazoa > Chordata > Actinopteri > Cypriniformes > Danionidae > Danio > Danio tinwini. The sequence goes on along the minus strand of CAIGQZ010032461.1, from coordinate 2,957,559 downwards.
TTTAGATCAGAAAGGTGGATGTGCACATTGAGACGCAGGGATATTGATGGTTCACACAAATCGTTCATAACGGAGATTCATTCACTAACGAATCACTCTCTTTAGCATTAGAAGTGAAAGCAGGACAGGGGATGTGTTTTGGAACACGGATTAGATCTAATTGAACAGAGAGGGAGGATAATACATTTCCATGCACACAAACACTCGCTCTTTGTCGGCAATGCCTGTGAGGTCACATATCCATCGATGTAGAAATTTAATTTTTGTAATTTAAAAAGATGTTTGCATACTGACCACAAAACTCCTGATTGTAGAAATATCTATAAATGTTTACATATCTCTGGCTCTGGATGGCCAGTCCTCCACTACACCTTAGTGCACATTTATTTTAAAGAAGCGCTACCCTGTACTAAAATGGTGGCTCTATTGACGCATTCCTTCCAATAGACAACAACAGCGTAGGCAACATCTAATGTAAATATCTATGCTCCTAAACAACAATTATTCTGCTTTAAAGATAGACCCAAACCGGACCAAACAGCTTTGAGTGTTTTTTTGAGTGTCTTTTACAAATTTAAAGTCTTTTACACTAAAAGCATTTTTGAGTAATCATTTTGTTGCTAATAATAAATAGTTTATATTATATTACCCTAATATTTTTTAATATTTAGAATTTAATATTAATAATTAATATTTATATAGCTTAATGCCTTAAAATGACATTTTACATTTGATTACCTTTAATATATAGAGCTTTTATCAATGGCTGCCTTTGGAGTTTGCGAACCTACCTTACCTACATTATTAAAATAAATGTTGATAAATGAATAAATGATTTGCATTGATTACTTTAATGTTTACTTTAAGTTCTCTTCTCAATCTTTCATTGAAACAATATTTTAGCCTTGTAGATGTGTTTAAATGTGTTCTTTTTCTGATAATGATAACTGACTCTCTCATGTGTTTGCTGCACATGTCACACATGCTCCGGGGTTAATCACTTACTCTTGGTTAACTTCCCATTTTATAAATGACTTCAAATTATATGTCAATCTTTTAGAACACTCACAAAAGAAAAAGCACTGAAAATGTAAGGCTTTGGAAACATTTCAATTCAGGTAAATGTATTTTTGTTTTATATTTTCTGTCAGCTAAAGTTAAACTATTTGAATATATAATATCTATTGTTCTTGTTGCATTAAATTAATAAAGTAAAAACAATAAATCAAACTAACAAACAAACAAATCAATAAATAAATCTGCGTTAAAGCCATTTATTTTAAGCGTTGTGAAACAACTTAACCTGATCTTAACCAGTTTGCATCTCTTTGGATTTGTCAACCCGAAACTTACTCTGCAACCCCAGAGTTTGTTGAACTGGGTTTGTGCAACAGGCCACAGAGGATGAGTAAACTAATATAACAACATAATTTCAATTATATGATAACTATTTATTTAACCATTATGAATGACAAAAATGTCAAATTTGATGCAGTAATCAGCTGGTTCACATCACTACAATGCGCAAGTAATTGTGCTTTAGCCTGTGTGTGTGTGTGTGTGTGTGTGTGTGTGTGTGTGTGTGTGTTAGTGCACAGATGGCCATGTTTCAGTAAGGTCATTACCATCTATAAAATGACTGGGGCTGCAGCTGGAAATCACAGGGCTTGTGGCACCTTGGGATTATCTTCTATGTGTGAGTAAGAAATGGATGTCTCTATGAATGTTAAACAGTCCTGAGACCTCCTGATCCCAGGATTATGAGCTGTGAATAGCTTCATTTAGCTGCGGTGGCATCACAATGTAGACACGCTGGTCATTGTATTGAATTTGTGTGTTGTCATTGTGGACAAATACCCCAGGTTGCTCTATGGGTATTTCTGAATAGATTTTAAAAAGATAGTTCACCCAAAATTGAAAATGTACTCAATACTTAACCTCAAGTGATTCCAAACGTTGCTTTTTTCTTCTGTTGATCAGATAAGAAGATATTTTGAAGAATGTTAGAAAACGGTTACTATACCAGTTCCATAGTAAAAAAAACAATTACATGCAAGTCAATGGTTACCGGTTTCCAACATTTTTAAAATAACTTTTTTGTTCAACAGAAAAAAGAAACTCAAACATGTTTGTAAAAAAGTGAATGGTGAGGATTTTTAGTTCATATTTTTTTTAGTTTTGGGAAAACTATCCCTTTAATTTGGGCTCACTGAGTCTTTACATAATGCATCGTGAATTGTGGATCATTGTTTCTGATTATACATTCATAGTGTTTTAAATTAGCAATATGCATGATAGGCTTCTGAATGGATGGATGTATGGGTTTTTATATTATGGAGCAAAATAAGACCCTCAAGGGGTTTTGATATATTTGGCATGTGATGTTGACATCTAGCTGGAGCGATGAGAATTTCATCAATGGATAAAATCATGCAGAAATTAAATCTTTATATTCAGTCTACCATAACATCTCCTGAATGGGAAATGAACCAGCACTTCTATCAGGATGAGGTCTGGATTATAAAGAGGCAAATTGGTCTGTGGTTTTAACTAAATATTTGATTGTAATTGCTTACCATTTTTAAAAATATATTTTTAAAGATTTAAAAAAATACAAGTATATATATATATATATACATACTTTATTAGGTACACCTGTCCAACTGCTCATTAACGCAAATTTCTAATCAGCCAATCACATGACAGCAGCTCAATGCATTTAAACATGTAGACATGGTCAAGATGATCTGCTGCAGTTCAAACAGAGCATCAGAATGGGGAGGAAAGGTGATTTAAGTGACTTTGAATGTGAAAAAGAGAATATATCCAGTGAGCTGCAGTTCTGTGGACACAAATGCCTTGTTGATGCCAGAGGTCAGAGGAGAATGGCCAGACTGGTTCCAGCTGATAGAAAGGCAACAGTAACTTAAACAACCACTTGTCTCGATTTCTGCTGTGACATTCGGATGGTAGTGTCAGAAATTGGCGTCAACAATATGAAAGCATGGATCCATCCTGCCTTGTATCAACAGTTCAGGTGTAATGGTGTGGAGGATATTTTCTTGGCACACTTTGGGTTTATTAGTACCAATTAAGCATTGTGTCAATGCAACAGCCTACCTGAGCATTGTTGCTGACCATGTCAATCCCTTTATGACCACAGTGTACCCATCTTCTGATGGCTATATCCAGCAGGATAACACCATGTCATAAAGCGCAAATCATCTCAGACTGGTTTCTTAAACATGACAGTGAGTTCACTGTCCTAAAATGGCCTCCACAGTCACATCTCAATTCAATAGAGCATCTTTGGGATGTGGTGGAATGGGAGACTAGCATCATGGATGTGCAGCCAACTGCGTGAATCTATGCCATGAAGGGTTAAGGCAGTTCTGTAGGAAAAAGGGGGTCTAACCTGGTGCTAGTAATGTGTACCTAATAAAGTGGCCAGTGAGTGTATGTTTCCCAGAGCACATTGAAATAAATGTTTATTGTCCAACATTAATGATCTGAGATTTTTCACTTAAACAGCGTGTAATTTCACGCATCTTGTTGGCTGAATGAGTTCAGTCAGTATAAAGTTAGTCAGCTCACATTTTTCACAGACAAATAGTTTCCGCCTGATACTGTAACCATAGCAACAGCAGGAAGCTCAAGCACTTTTCACTTTTTTTTTAGAGCAGTGACTAAACATACTGTCAATATAGCGCTCTAGATTAAGACACAAAAGATTCAACCTATTTCCACATCAATGTTTTCAATTTTAAAGGGTTAGTTTATCCAAAATGAAAATACTGTGTTTTAAAGTTCTTAATTCTACTCACACCTGCAGTTCTCCACAATGGACGTCCAGCGTTCTTCAGCCTCCGGCGTCTAGACTGCAGCTCTGCACAAGACGTTTGGCCAGAAGAGAAATGGTCGTGCCCAACTGAGCCTAGTTTCTCTCTAGGGTTTTTTTCCTTTAGTCAATTGGTGAAGTTTGTTCCTGGCAACTGTCACCACTGGCTTGCTTGGTTTGGGACCTCTGGAGCTGCACATCGATGGATTTGCTCTTCAGTATTTGTGACTTTTAGCAGTAAAAATTAAACCACACTGAACTGGACTAAACTGAAAACTGGACCGACAGTTTCAATTTACAAGAACTTTGATAAGCTGCTTTCTACATTGTAAAAGCTCTAAAGAAATAAACATGTATTGAATTAAATTGAATCAATTTTTCATAATCATGTTGTTCCAAAGCCCTGAGACCCTTGTTCATCTTCAGAGCACAAATTAAGACATTTTAGATGAAATCCTAGAGCTCTCTCATTTATTCAAAATCCAGAAATACCAAAAACACTGCTAAAACATTCCATGTGACTTCACCGGTTCACAAGTATTATCATATAAAGATCCTAGAATACTATTGTGCAGCAAAAACTCAGGTCAATCTGGCCATACAGTAATTCTCTGACCATTTATAAGGTTATTGTTTGTTACACTGTGCAGCAAGGCTCCAATAGTTAACATCAGCTAATTTAACTAACCTCATGATAAAAACTACAATGTTAATTTATTAGTTAATGCCTAAAAATGGGTTAAAATCATAGTCAAAATCTGATTACAATCATTTAAGCCAAGAAAATGTATGCCTCTTTGGTACATTTGCGGTATTAAAATTACTGCAATTCATGAACTACAGACTAAATGATTCATTACAGCTACATGAATCTAAATTTGAAATAGATTGTAGTGTAGACATAACATATTCAAATAAATAGAACAGACATATAAATGCATGACTTTGACAATTTTCTGAAGTGAATTAACATAGACTACCTTGCAGATGAACATTATGAGTATTTAACACATATTTTATCTTACAATGTTGCTTTGGCCATGTATACATCTTATTCATTTCAAAGCGTGCAATGTTTTAATTTTTATGAATTCAGTTAAAAAATGAATGATTAAAATAGGCAAGGGAAACACAAGTAAGAGTGTTAAAAATTGGTTCAAGTAAAGGGTAAATGGCTCTAACTTCAATGTCTTGAGAGATAAATTAGAATTTAAAACCCTGGCTATAAGACAATAACATTTAAATAGCAATACCAGCAGCTGGCTCTTTCAAGTCATGAAATAATGACTGCGATGGTCATATCACGTCATTGAAAAGTGCTTTCTACATCAGTTACCTCTGACATAAATGCTCTAAAAGCATAAAGTTAAACCACAAATTGCTGAACCAACATGTCATTTTCACAAAAGATGGATAGACTAAAAACTCACATATTTTATATATATATTGTTTTAATGGTTATAAGTATAATGCCTGCTCAGGGTTCTGGCCCTTAGATTAATTTCAGTCATGGCCAACAGATTATTATAGGGTCATAAGTGGGATGAATGTCAACCCTGCGTGTCTCTTTTTGCTTTTATGAGGTATTCCTTCAATAAAATAAAGTAGAGATTCTGTATTTTTCATTCAGAAATGATTTAAAGGGGGAAAAAATGGTTATTGACACGTTATCTAAAACATTTCTGATCTTATCAGATATTAAATGAATGTACTTGATCTCTCTGTAGGTAGAGAAAAGATAAAATAATGAATGAGACCAAGGTTTTCACCACCTAAAATGTGGTAAATGAGCACAGACAGAAGCATTTCTGTATGCCACCTCACGATCACACCAGCTATCAGGAGAACAGAAACATTGGCTGATTGCAATCCATTTGCAAATCATTTGAAATTGTCAGAAAAACTGACACGGGCCACCGAGCTTAACGGCAAAGACAGGTCTGACACTTTCCATTATGACTATAAGACACGCCTGGGCTGTTTCACAATTTCATGCCTTTGCTTTGTCTGCAGTATCAGCCCTCGGTGGACCTCTGGGAGCTATTTTTAACACTATATCATGCAGTCATGTGCCAATATGCAGTTCTTTCAAAATTGGCCCTGACATCTAGCAAAACTTGCTATGAAAAACTGTGTGGCTAAATAACCATCAAACAGAAATGTGGTTCATGTACTGGAGTGTCACGGTGAGGTTAAACAAGTAACGCATAATGCGTAAAAAATGTTTTGTTAAAAGAAATCTAAATTGTAAAAAAGTAGTTTTTGATGTACTGAAGCATTTAAGTTTAGACAATTTTAGTGACTGTTTGTGAATATATCATTCTTTTAAGGCAAATCTATTTAAAAAAATATCGGTTAATCCTTTTCCACAAAGTTGGCTTAAATGTTTAGTTCACAAATCAGATTCTTAAGTTCATTTCACAACTGAATTGATCCAATTGAACTACTTCATGAATTAGTAATATTGAAATATTATTTTGGGGAGGCGTGGTGGCACAGTGTAGCACTGTCGTCTCACAGCAAGTCAGTTGGCGTTTCTGTGTGGAGTTTGCATGTTCTCCCGATGTTTGCGTGGGTTTCCTCGGTTCATTCCGCTGTAGCGATGCCAGATTTATAAAGGGACCAAGCCGAAAAGAAAATGAATGAAATATTATTTTAGAATTATCATATGCTATATTGTATATTGTATTGCATTGTGTGTAAAAAAAAGGAAAACCGGCATAAAACATTCTGAACAAATGAGTCATGACTAGGGCCAGACGGAATCTGCGGACGTCTTTTGGTAAAAACCTGCGTATTTCTGCAGAATTATTTTGGGAGTATCATAACTAAAACCTTAATATGTGAAATAAAAATAATGTCTTTTTAACTTTTATTTAATGTTTAATATGCAAATCCAATTAAATCCACTTTATTTGGTAAACAAAGCAAGTCTCTCATATATCTAATAAAAGACAGAAAATATTACAGTACAAACTGCATTGTACATAAATCAGATATTAGTCAATAATATTACTGTAATTATTTAAAAACTGAATAGATTTAGATTCAGATATTAGATATAGATTTACACACATTTACTCAAGTGAATACACAGAATTAATGATAGGCTAAAAATCTGCAGAAAATCTGCCGAATTCTGTGTGCGCAGATTCCGTGTGGACCTAGTCATGACTGAAGTAATCCCAGCTAACAGAATGTTCACCTAACATACAAATATGAATGTTCTAGGAACTTTTTCTGCAGACTTTTTTTTTTTTTTGGTGACTAAAATATTCAAAAACTCAAAAAACTATGAACAAACTAAAGTAAACTAAACAACCAATCAACTGTACACCCCCCACACACAAACAAACAGAAAATACTGTAAATGAGAATGTTCTAAAAACCTAAAAGGAATCCAGGCTCATTCTGAAAACGTACCCCTATATACATATCTGGAGAGAGTAAAATACATCCCAGGACACACATTTTTTTTTCACAAATCCACTAGAGGTCTTTTCAGATCTCAAATTTCTTTTGCTAGTGCTATTCATGCCTGCTGTTCTCACATAAATTTACCAGAGGGCGCTGTTGACCGATATCCCCACCCTCCCCCTTCCCTAAACCCAACCGATAGTGTTTTCAAATGCACCGATTGACCTGCCCAACCACTTCCCTAAACCCAACCTAAGTGTTTTGAAAAGCAATCCAGAACAGAATTTTTACCATGTTTTCAGATTTCACCACATTCTCATCCTATTATTTACTTGTTAATTTTATTATTTGGCTTTTGTCTTACCTGCTTTCTAAAACTGGACTCAAACCCCGTCGTTGCGTTCAACTCCACTCTGCATTTCAAGTCCGCCGGCACGTGTGTCAGTTTCTCAGTACAAATCTGTCTTTTCAATAGCTGTTATAATTTTAACTGCTATTCATAATTCTCTGAGGTAAATGAGAGGAAACAGAACGATAGAAGGAGCGAAGGATAGTCGCCAGAGATACAGAAAGAAAAACTGTCCATAAATGAGGTTTATGCAGCTGGTTATACCATAAGATCGTAATCTAAACGTTCCTTTAAGACTCTTCTGACCACTACTCAGTATATATGAGGACAAACATTCCTCACACAGTAGCAGAAAGCATCTCATATTTCTTGCCCGTTGGGGACATTAAATCTGGTTACTTTTAAATACGTTCAGATACATATTTTAGTCTTATAGCACAAGAGACTGCGGTCATGGTTTATGTATGCATATCTGAAAACCACATATGTATTAGCGTATTAGCCAGCGGCTAAAATAGCATTCTGAATTTGTAAAACTATATTCTTGTATCTTATTGCTTTAACAGCAGCATTATTGACAGAATTATGGTTTAGAATCCAAAGTTAAAGCTAGGGAAGTAAAAACAGTTACCTCTGTAAAAAATGAACTGGAAATGAATCCTTGAATTTTCATAAGCTGTCATTAGCAATGTGGTGTGTCACTACGAGAATCGAACCATTTGGATCCTACATTGAACTGTGGTCTTCTGCATTAATGCATTGAGCAGATGGCGAGTGTGTTAGTGTCTAATCAGAGTCAGAGATCACAGATGATGAAGAACCAAGAGCCGTCAATCGCATCTCTCACAGAAATACTCTTTAATTTTTGATACAGGACAAAAAAATCAGCAAATGAACGTGCATGCCTTTACTATGTTCTCTACATTACGTTTAGTACATAAATGATTCTATTGATACAAAATATAAAAATATGTGGTACATCATTTACAGATAATTTACATTACATCCTTAACTTAGTGTATTTCTTCATTAATTTGCGTATATACATCTTTATTAATGGGGTATTCAACCCAAAGCAAACACCATACAAAAAAACATCACTGTGCCTGAATGGATTACATACAAAAAAATTGCACATTAGCTGTAACGAATGTGGCAACAGTGCTGCAGGTTGAAGAAGACCTTAAAAATAAAAGTGTAACATCCAGATTAATTTGTAAATATCACATGGGAAGCATGCATATGCAATTGAGCCGTGAACAAATTAAATTACTGCATATTATTTACTGGTAACCTCACAACACTGAAAAGCCTTTCGAACTATATTGACGGAAAAAAATCATGTGCAAGGTTGTGCAGGACTCAGCAGCAGTTGTGACTTTCAAGATATAATGCAGTTCTTGCTCTTCCTACGTTTGCGCATATGTAACTGTCCTCGACTGCCGAATTGACCAGATGCTCCGAGTCCTGAAGAGTTGTATTTGCGTAGCAGCTCTTCGCTGGTCATGTGCCTCAGCTGGATGGGTCTGGGAATTGGCTCACCTAGAAAATACCCTTCATCTTCTGACTCAGAAGATGAGGAACATGTGGAGCACCAGTCGTCATCGTAATCGTACTGGTCCCACGAATAAGGACCCTGGTGTCGGTGAAGAGCGGGGTTTTGAAGAGTGAGGTCAGAGGTTGTCCGAGGGCAAGGCCTGAAAGGCTGTTGCCTCAGTCTGCCACTTCCATAAGTGTCCCGAGATCCACGAGGCAGAGGGAACTGGTCGTAATCCTCGCGAGCATGAAGTTGAGATCGTTTCGGAGCTGGGCGGCGTTCGGCGACTAGGTTGAGTGCATTGTCTGAACGGGATCGCCTGGAGCGGCGAGAGCGATGGTGGTGGTGTCGCCTGCGTGGCTCTTCGTGATCTATACTTCGACGGCGGGTCCGTTTGCTCATTGGTGGTAGACGGGCATTATTAGCGTTGCTAACCAAACTTGCGCGATCCTCTTCCTGATAGGCAAAACCAGGTGGCAAAGCATTAATTCCAGAAGGTTCTCGGGGGTATTGCACAGGAAACCTGACTTGAACCGGAGCGTCGAGCTCCAGGTAGGGCTGAGCCGAGTTCAGGCTGCGCAGAGATTCAGAGCTGTGGAACTGCACAGAGGAGTTGAGGGTGCCCATGTTGCTCTTTTCAGACACGTTCATGCCAGAATCTTTGCTTAAGTCCGGCATTGAGAAGCGAGACAAATGCTCCTGCCTTTTACTGCCGCCATCTGCAGAGGTGCCTGAAGACGGGAAACACATGTTGCATGGTTGTAATATTTTCTTGCATTATAAACTGAGTGTGGCATTAGTTGACAAATAATTACATCCTCTGAGGCAGCATTTTAAAGAGCGTAGCTCATGGTAAAGTAACGTCCGGTGTTCGTGTTCCGGTTAAAATTCTGCACATGATTTATTTAGTTTAAAAAATCTGCATTGTTTCGGTGGACAATCAAAAACAGGCACTTTTAAAAACAACATTAGCTCCCTGATTGGATGTTCTGGATCATTGGCTATCTATCTTTGAGAAGACTCTATCATATAACCGTTGGAGGATGAATATAACAGGCCAGTCTTGACCAATGTGTAAGCTATAACCTAGATTCAGAACTTTAAGATTTCTTTACTTTTTTGTCCCTCTTAGAATTCAGTTTTGAGCAGTTAAACTCAGGATTTATAATGCTGCAGCTGCCTACACATCCAAAAGGCAATTTTAGGTTAGACCAAGACCCATTTTGGGTTAGCCCTTTCAGTCATGTGGTGTTGATAGAGATCTTTTTAAAAGTGCTGTGGAAATGCCGGTATTGGTCACGGTGTTGAAATGAAAATGAACTAGTGTGGATATAGTCTTAACCCTTTCACACCCAGCAAGAGTTTATGTGACCATTATTTAGAACTTGTTGCTTTAAAGTTTCAATGGTCAAAATAAATATAATTTAATGTTTATATTCTGAAACATCTGAAATTCCTATTCTCAAATATGTGTAATAACATGTATTGTGTCATTTAAACAGCTTGATGATGATCATATTATACCCATATTTATGATGGGTAATGGGAGCTTCTGGATTTACAACATGTGAATTCATTAACTTCTGCTGAAGTACATGAAAGTGGCTGTTTAAATGGGAGAAGGATACAGTAAATGTTTTAGTAACCTAAACAGTGTGCATTTGATACGAATAAAGCACATCATCTGATTATGTTAAAAAATAATTATTGCTGTCTCCATAGACATTAGCATGTATTTCACAAAGCGTATTTAAATGTCTGAAACCTAAAAAAGTTACTTGTTTCAATTGACCCTTCGCTAAGCCACACCCGAAAACTGCCACACATCAATCGTGGCTTAGCAACCGTAGCTAAGCGCAGGAGGTCTGTCAAGCTTTCGAGCGAGGGAAACAAGCCAAAGCGTTGTGCATATGGATTGTGCAAATCTGATACCCGGTATCCTAAAAGTTTGCATGGGGTGGTGGAAGTTTTTCCCTTTCTAAAACCTAAAACCCAAGGGGAGTAATGTCAGCGAGGATCAAGCTGTCTGAGGGGTGCTAAAAGAGCGGGGTTATGTTGGTTTTGTCTTCAATATTCCTGACACATTCAGTGATAGACTGGAATAACTCACACACCTCTTAAGATCTAAACTGTGTTTCCTACAAAAATACAAAGCAGGTTATGTTTCATAGCTGTCTTTTTCTTTTTTTTGCTTGATATTATGAGCACTGCTTCGTTACTCGCAATAGCTGTAAGAGCGAGCACAATCCAGTCATATTTCCATCTGTTTCAAGCAACGAATATTAGAAATGACATATCAACAGAACAAAACAGAGATGTGATCACAAACTAAGCACTTGCAATCAAAATACCCCCCCCCCCGCAGCTGTTTTTCAGTCATTTATATCCCTCATGTCCATGTCAGAGCTACAATTCACCAACGTTTTCATCTGTCTTTTAGAGATTTAGTCATTGGTCACAGCGTTACAGTGGGCGATTGTCTGCTTTTATATTTGGTGTCAGATTAATATTTGCTGGTAGGGAAAATCCATTTGTTCACTTCTGCTATAAATACTTTGATTCACATTTCAATTTATTTATTTTTTCTACTTAACTGCAAATTAGAATAGAAACTGTATAAAAAGCACACAAACATACTGACAGTTATAGGTACTGTACATTGTTATGGGTCAATAATGCTTATATTTGGCACAAATGCATCAATTTCCCCTGTCAGGCCTTTTCTATGAATGAATTATGTAAAAGCAGTCCATGGGTTTTTCCTCGTCAGTTAGTAATGCTAAATTTCATTGCACAACAATTAGTCTATCAGGCTTTTTAGGCAAAAAAGGAGATTGTGGTTTAAATTAATATTATTAGATTATATTTAAATTTCACCTCTCCTGCTGTGCATGAACTAAGCTGTTGAATGGTCAGTGTATGAGGCGGCTAGGCTAACCTAGCTTCAGTTTTGAATAAATTATTTTCTAATTGGTTGCATATTATGTCATCAATATTCCTGTGTAATGCATACTGCAGTCCTTTTTTGTCTGGCTTTCTCAGATATTTCACCTGTTTGTCAAAAATGACTAATTATATCCCTGGGAATGTCTGACACCGGCACATACATATTGTAATAGACGTGCCAGGCATGAATGCTTGACAGGCGTAACAGCAGTAACTAACAAGGGTGGGTCTTAGCGAAGGGACAATTGTGACAAAAAGCACTGCTTGTGTCATTTTGTGGCTCAGCATCAGCTATTCTGGGATAGCAGATTTTAATTTAGCAGCTGATCATGCAAAGCACCAAACGTTCAAATCATGTGTGATTGTATGCATCAAAGGGTTATATGAGTACAAGACTCTAACTGGGATTGTAAACTTAGATACAAACACTAAAAGGTACATCAAATGTGAATACCTAAAATGTAGTACATATAAATATGTAATGTGTACATATTTGTACATTTTGGCTTTTCTATCCTAGAATCCCAAATATTAAATGGACACTACTGTTCAAAGTTTTGCAGTTGGTAATATATGCTGACTTTAAAATAATGTAAACTAGGCATGGGACCATAACCGTTTTCAATGTATACCGCGGTTTGGAAAAGTCAAGGTTTTAAAACCATCAAAATTTTCTGCAATACCATTCCTAAGGTATGTGTAAGATTTTTCATTTACTTTTTTTTGTTTGTTTTTTAGGACAACAGTCTCTCCAGCAGAAAAGATGCTGTTTTAAATTATAAAAAAAATCTGTTTCTTGAAACAAGACAGCAGAAATCAATAATTCATTAAGCCTGACACGTTTACTGAGCCAAAATATTATAAATGTTTCTCAAAATAAAATATACTGTGTTCAAAAGAAAAAAAAGTTTTAGTTTTTTACCCAGACATTTAAAAAGAGTATATTTTAGAGCAGTAATCACAATACTGTGATACCATGAAACCGCAATATTTTTATCCATGGTTATCATACTGTCAGAATCTTATACCGGCCCATGCCTAATGTAAATATTAATAAAAAGTACCTGTAGCATTAGATAGAGCCAGTGACTCCATAGAGCCGCGTGGTGTCTGTTCCAGTGGCGTGAGCTGTTCGCTAAACCCAAGTGCACTGATGGGGTTCCTGCTGCGGCTCATCTGTGGCCCAACATCCTTTTCCTTCTCCCTCTGGAACACATGCAGACTTACGGAGCGCTTATCCATAAAACTGTTGTGTGGCACCTCGTTAAAGCTTGCCTGGGTTCGCAGTGCAGGTGGATAATAGTCCTCTGGTCCCGGCTGGAACCAGTTCTCATTCAAAGACTTCCCTTTTAGAGCAGATACAGGGGGTCTCTTAGAGGACACAGGCTCCTTGGGCCTCGGATCTGATGGGTGACCGGGGGACAGATTTGAGGAATAAGAGGTCCGGATGTTGCATTGACTGAGCAAATGAAGAGGGTTTGAGGAGAGTTCATTACGGCCCTCGTACCCAAACATCTCAGCCTGCGTCTTCCAGGATGGAGATTCTCGATTTAGGCTGGGCGTTTGACTGGACAGACTAAGCAAATCCATTTGCAGAGACAATGGGTCCACATCAGCAGAGAAACGCCCAGATGAACCTTTCCCACTCTGGTGTCCATCTCCTCCACTTCCTCCGGTGTTGCTCTTGTTGGATTTGGAGCTGCTGCGACGGGCCTCACGTGAACGGGCACTCTGAAATGCAGAATCTGAGGAATCAGAGCCATTTTGCTCATCGCCGACACTACAAGCCCGAGAGCAGAAGATCTGACCCTGCTTGGGTAGAAAAGGACGGCCGAGCAGAGACTTCTTACAGCGAGCACAGCTGAAACAAGCCTCTGTGGCATGCCAGTGCTGACCATCATATGTCATCTGGCCCTGGTCAATACCTGCACAATCAGCATATACATAAATTATTATATTATTTATAAAGACAATCTTACGTGACAAAAAAATTTATAACAGAAAAATGTTGGTTTCCTGGAGTTACTAAATACAAGATTTGCATTTTATTACTTGAAAAAAATAAAAATAAAAACTATATTTTTAAATATAGAAACATAACAATGAAACACTTCTAATAAAAGAAAAGTAATACATTTTCTACAGAAATTACAATAATCCTAGAAAATGCACCAAAAATTCCACTTAACAGCACTGTGTGAACATTTAGTGTAGTTACATAACCTTCAGATCTTGTGAATTTGAAATGACTAAGTAAACAAATGCAGAACAAAGACATTTTTGATGGATGGCGTGGCTCTGGTGAGGTGTAGATGTGTTTGGAGCAAACTGATTATACGGTGTGCCACATATTGCAGAAATGCATTTGATTTTAATCACAGCTCTCTTTAAGCAGCCACGCTCTAATGGACAACATCTGTTTTGAAAACTCGCCCTGATGCATTCTGTTTGTAATCAGTTTCACCAATTTACTTTCTGTGGTCCAGTGTGGAAAGTAATTCCGGATTGAATTTCTCTGAAACCGGCTGCCAAATGCTGAACGTGAATGCCAGACTAAACTATCGACTGCGGCTCTTCTCTTTTAATATCTTACTGAAAGACAAAAAGCAGGATCAGCCGTCTCCTGACCAACTTTAATTCTTACTTTTTTTGTTATGAACTTGCCGAACCTTGAAATACATTATAAGTTGCTCATTTTTAGGACACTTATACACTGTGGTACATTCAGGAGTGTTGACAAAAGAATAAAAATATTAATAAGCGACAAGGCAGTGTTTTTTTTCTCAATTATGGAGAAACAATGCATATCCTAGAGGTTTTATTCCAATTATTGTATATGATTAGGCAATATAATTTGATTGTTTTATGACACATTCATTTAGCAGATGCACAAGTGTTGACAAAGCTGGTGAGGCAATGGATTTTCTCTGTTGAAAACTATTAAAAAATCATGTATATTCTACAATAGGCTTTATTCAAGTTGCTACATTTGCATTTTTGCATAGTTTGCACTTCTTCAGTGTAGTACATGCATACATGTTGAAAAAAATGTTAAATATTCACTTTTTTGATTATAGAAAAATCTGGATTCTAGAAGAGGTTTTACTCAAGTTTCTATAAATAATTCATTATATTTTAGAATAAAAAAAATACAATTATAGTATATATATAATGTTATCAATCTTAAATACAGCTAAAAAATCTGAAGCAAATTTTATACAAATAAAAAACAACAATTTTGTTTGCAGCTCTTCTTCATTTAATAACTTTAAATGAAGACTAAAAGCAGGTCAACCTGTAACTACAATGCAATGTCTGCAAAAGCAAAGTGGACCAGTCTTGCATGGACACTGGGAGAATTTCAGGTCGACACTGATGGATGGGTTCTTACCAATGTGTTCTCCGCAGGAGTCGCAGTATTCGGCATACAGGGACTCGAAGCAGGTGCAACAGTACGGCCGACCCTCCTTCATGATGTACCGCTGGCCGCCCAGAACCGTCTCGCACTCGAAACAGCAGAAATGCTTCATGTGCCAGTGCCTGCCCTCAGCCTCTGTGCACTCGTCTGCTAAAATAATCTAAGAGACACAAGCAGGAAAAAAAGAGTCAGGTGCTGTTTCTGCAGTGAACTGAAGCACAACTGGAACTCCATTATCACTACACAGATGAAGTTCTGTAACCATGGTAATCATGCAACATATTTGGCGGCCTTTACTTAAAATGAGGACTAGAAAAACATCATTGTGTGCTATCTTTAACTACACAATGAAAGATTTCATTTTAGCATTTTGTTTAGCATTTTGACTGTGTGGTTACACTTACTTTAACAAAAAAGAATGGTCCCATTAGTGAAATTGCAGCAAGAAAATGACCCATTATCTATTGCGAAAAGAATACCGTGTATGTATGAAGCATTACTTTTTAAACAAAGCAGCTTTCTGTTGGTTGATGCTGCAAATTCACTTTCACTGATAACCCCAAAAAGCTCAAAACTCTTGACTGTGCAAATTTCTACTGGAACACCTGGATTTCCTCCAATAGATTTCAGGAAATCACATTGGATTTAGTTTTGATCAACTTTTAACATGATTTTGCTACTATGAAGACCTCTGGTCATGTGAAACTAAAGATTCTTATCAGCATTATGAGATTTCATCTGGGTTTTGCCTGCAAAACTTTAGCAGAGGAACAATAAATGTGACCACAATTCACATTAAGTGTTTTTTTGCCACAATTATGAACATACAACTGCTTGTTCAGACTGAATCAAGTCAACAAAATTTCAAATAAATAAAACCATACAAGTAACCAACAAGTAACCTCAACTCTAATTTTGTGATGATTTTAATTTGTTTGATTTATAAATTACAATTTTGACACATTTTGACACTTTGATACTATGCATTTTTACTCCTTTATATACACTCACTTTATTAAGTACACCTGTCTAACTGCTCATTAATGCAAATTTCTAATCAGCCAATCACATGGCAGCAACTCAATGCATTTCGACATGTAGACATGCTCAAGACGATCTGCTGCAGTTCAAACAGAGCATCAGAATGGGGAGGAAAGGTGATTTAAGTGACTTTGAACGTGTCATGGTTGTTTGTGCCAGACGGGCTGCTCTGAGTATTTCAGAAACTGCTGATCTACTGGGATTTTCACACACAACCATCTCTAAGGTTTACAGAGAATGGTCCGACAAAGAGAAAATATCCAGTGAGGCAGTTCTTTGTGCATAAATGACTTGTTGATGCCAGAGGTCAGAGGAGATTGGCCAGACTGGTTCGAGCTGATAGAAATTTAACAGTAACTCAAATAACCACTCGCTACAACCGAGGTATGCAGAAGAGCAACTCTGAACACACAACACGTCTAACCTTGAGGTGGATGGGCTACAGCAGCAGAAGTCCACACTGGGTGACACTCTTGTCAGCTAAGAACAGGAATTTGAGGCTACAATTCGCACAGGCTCACCAAAATTTGACAATAGAAGATAGAAAAAAATGTTGCCTGGTCTGATAAGTCTCGATTTCTGCTGCGACATTCGGATGGTAGGGTCAGAATGTGGGGTCAACAATATGGAAGCATGGATCCATCCTGTCTTGTATCAACGGTTCAGGCCGATGGTGGTGGTGTAATGGTGTGGGGGATATTTTGTTGCCACATCTTGGGTCCATTAGGTCCAATTTAGCACCATGTCAACGCCACAGTCTACCTGAGTATTGTTGCTGACCATGTCCATCCCTTTATGAACACAGTGTACCCATCTTCTAATGGCTACTTCCAGCAGGATATCATGTCATAAGAGCTAATGATCTCAGACTGGTTTCTTGAACAGGACAATAGTTCACTGTACCCAAATGGCCCCTACAGTGACTAGATCTCAATCCAACCATTGGGGTGTGGTGGAACGGGAGATTAGCATCATGGATGTGCAGCCGACAAATCTGCAGCAACTGTGTGATGCTATCATGTCAATATGGACCAAAATCTCTGAGGAATAATTTTAGTACATTGTTGAAACCATGCCATGAAGATTTAAGGCAGTTCGGAAGGCAAAAGGGAGGTCCAGCCCGGTATATTAAGGTGTACCTAATAAAGTGGCCGGTGGGTGTATAATATAAAGGCTATATTATTCACTTTTAAAAATTCTGACTAAAACAGGCTCAATTAAAGGCTTGTTTGTCAGCCTTATGGTAGCAGTTTGAACAGATATTTCTCTTTAATGTTTTATTTTTGCTCGATGTTAGTTTTGTTCATAATTTATCCAATTAGCATTTTTACAAAGGACAGAATCCAAATGTATGCAGTTACATTTAGTAATGGTGTTTTTTAGCACATAGAGACTTATATCCTTTATTGTCAGTGTGAGAGTGTCTAACCTCATCACAGGCTGAACAGCGGGGTTTGAGTCTCTCTGCATGATGGCGACCGCAGAAGATCTTCCCATCCTGGTAAAAGTAGATCAGATCCACCAGCAGCTCATCACACATGCTGCACACAAAGCACTGGGGGTGCCAGCAAACACCGTGACCTGCTCGTGATGCAAAGACTGCAATGTCACCTCCATTGATCTGTCCTCCACACTGAAAATAAGAGAACGGTGGGAGAGAGAGCGTTACAAGACAGGAAGTAAAGGGTTAAAAAGAGGTGTGTTGACATTTATGGGTCATTTAGTAGAAGGGTAAAAGATAAAATCAATCATTATATGACTCTAATTTTATTGGGCAAGCAGTTTACAGTTCAATTTATTGTCTACTAAAAGACATGCTGAAGTTTTAATATTAAAAACTGACTATATTATTGATAAGTAACTAGAAACAATAAATTAAAAATACATTTTAGGAGGATTGCATTTGTGTTCCAGGTTAATTATTTATGTATTTATTTCAATTTCTCGTTAAATTCTCTTAAGTATCCTCAACAAATTTAAATATTTTATGACATGATAGTCATCTTTATTGTATTGATCTAATAAATAAATATTTATTATCTTTATTTTATAACAACCAAATCATCAATTTACTATATTCTGTTTGAATAAATATAGTCTTTTCTTAAAAAAACCCTCATACTGTCATCAAGATTTTGTTAAAATATTTTTGCACATGCAGCATTCTGAAACATTGTGACCACCGTGCTGCATCTAAGAACAGAATGAAAGAGCTGATATTAGCTGGTTTGTTCATTAAAGGCCTCCTTCAGCATTTTTCAATATCATGTGCTACGTCGCGACTCAGCAAATGTTTAATGGGACAGACAGATGCATGAATCTCCACGCAAACGCACACACTTGTACTTGTACATTATTTACCTTCGAGACTAATATTTATTGAAAAGACTGCATCTTTCCAACAGCAGTGGGGGCTAAATGGGGGGCTTCACGTGTTTCACAGATACATTTCAAACATGAAAAAAAGACAAACTGTGTCAGTGTGACATCTGTTCCTGAGAGGTAGCAGAAGGGGAGAGAAACAAGGCAGGTGGTCACAGACATGCATATCCAGCTTAGACTCAGCTCTAATTCACTTACTGGCACTAACATGGCATCCCAGGTGGGTGACACACACAAAAACCTACAGAGGAAGCCTTAAAACTAAATATGAAAAAAAGCAGCTGAGAACAAAACGCCCTGTTTCAGTGAACTAATGTTATCTTGATACTTGAAATTCTAACTTTGATTTAAACAATACACACAAATGCACACAACTTGGTACCATCTTCAAAACCATGAGGAAATGCATGTCTTAATTTATTCATTTTCGAGTTAAAGCATGGGTCAATGTTAAGGATTTTTATTATGGTCCCGTCAGGCCAGTTGTTTAGATTTTTGCTTGCCCTGTCAATATTTTCACTGGTTCAGCTGTCGTGTAACACTCTAATTAAATATGCCATTTAGTATGCTAATAGATTTCGCGATTCTTAATTCCAATTCCTATATAAGGGATAAAAACTACTTACCTTAATTATACAACTTTAAAACATTATGAAAGAAGGAATGAACAGTCAGTAGTAAGCACATTACAGGTAATAAGTAAATTACAACAAATCACACAAATAACAGAACAAATATACACAAGAACAAGAGAGACACAAACATGCAGTGGAAGTGATTCTCTTCATGTAAACTTAAGTTGTCTTTTATTTAATTCATACATTATTTGCAAGTAATTTTTTTTTCTATAGTTGAAGGCAAAATTATAAGGCCTTCTGGGAAATTTAATTATTTTATTTTTTTTACATTTTCTTCGGATTTCCTATTCTATTTTTTCTTCTGAAGAAAGTATTTTTCTTTAGGTTTGGCTGGAATAAAAGTAGGTTTAAATGTGAAAATATACATTTATATTAAACTCAATAGGGTTGCTCTGATCAGGATTTTTGCAACTGATACCGAGTACAGATTCCTTGTCATGGTGATCGGGTGATACAGAGTACTGATTGTGATGCTTCAAGCTTTAAATGCCTATACAAGTTTGATCCTTAAGTGTAGAAGGATGCTGCATATAATCCCTTTAACATGTCTCTTTTTACAATAACAATTTACAGTGGATATGTCGTGGTCAGAAGCAGCTTTACAGAAAGTAATAGATAGCATAGATAAAAAAATGGTAAGAAAAAGAAAAAGTTCAAGGTCAATCAAAAAAAAGTTTAGAGTGCATATTTAATGCATAAGAAGTTATAATGCACACCTATAAATCCATTAATTTACTAAAAGGAAATAGGCCTATAAACTGTTCATTGCAATCAGTAAACTACAAGAAGTTATATTATTAAATATTCATGTTAAAAATAGAATTTTACCCAATTTTAGAATTTTAGCCAGCTTTTAGTGAACTTGCACTATTGTCAAAAACACAAAATTTTCACTTCTTATATGTACAAAGGCCTAAATACATATAAGACCATTCAAATATTTTGCTCATCTTCAACTACAAACACTTGCGATCGGTTCATGAGATCAGATTGAGTCATTAAATGTGATTATCGGCTGATATCGATTTCTGGCTGATCAATCTGAGCATCCCTAAAGGTCAATATTATTAGCTCCCTTTAGTATTTTTTTTTTATTGGCCACTGTTCAATGACTTGCTTAATTAACCTAGATTACCCAGTTAACTTATTGGAATTAAACCAGTTAATCCTTTAACTGCACTGAATACCAGTATCTAGCAAAATAACTAATAAAATATTATGTACTGTCACCATAGTGGAGACAAAATAAACTAGTTATCAGAAATTAGTTCTTAAAACTATTATGTTTAAACATTTTCTCTCCATTTAACCGCACTTTGGAAATACTTGAAAAAGAACAAATAATAACTTTAAGTCCTCAACTGTATACTCTTAAGACTGTAGTTAAGGGCACGTCTGTTTTCCCAAGGAAATACATATAAAACTGATTTCTTGCTTGACAAAACTGACAAAATTATGTGAAAAATATTAAATATGCTGTTTTTTTCCCACATTAATTTGTCTGTTCATTTAGTTAACCAATTGGTTAGTTTCTGCTGATAAACATTCTGGCATGAAACAGCATGTTACTTCATCCTTAATAAATAATATATCCACCTGTTCACAGATGGCTCCGGTCATTGTCACGGGGAAGGGTCTGACGTTTCCTCTGCCTAGGTTCTCTCTTTTCCTCTGGTTGCTGAAGAGCTTGAGCTCTCGTTTCTCCTCATCATCCAGACTATTGCAGTATCTCACCTGCACAACAACAACAGCTCAGGTCAGAGGTGACCATGTAAAGGCGCAAACATACATGCACTGTGAGTGGTGACCTTTTCAAGCTGTTCATACCTCATTGTCATGGGGAGGAAGCTGATGCAAGAGCTGTTTGATGCGATACTTCTCTCCAGGACTGTTCACATATGGTACTTTATCTTCCGGCAAAGAGCTGTAATACTGATGGACCTGGAATGACAATAGAGAAAGAAACAGCAATTGGATTATTCTCAATCCTCTCTTAAAATAACAACCACAAATAAAATTTTTTTTTTAAATAAATAAATAAATAAAATCAAGCCTATATGCGTAGGTTTGAGTGACAATTTTGGCTTTTGTGTGAAAAAATACAATAAATAAATAAAATAAAAATATTTATTTTATTAAATAAAAAAACTAATTTAATTTAATGAAAAAAAGCAAATATAAATAAATTAATTAATAAATAAAATAAATATTAAATTGGAAAAAAAGCTAAATAAATATTATTTAAAAAAACTACTTAAAACACTAAATAAAATATATCTATAAAATAAAACAAAGCTTACAAATATATATAAAATTTTTGTCAAAACTGAGTTGTTCTCATATTCTTATTAAATGACAACTTATTTACATTATGTGGTGTTTTTATAAGTTGTTTACATTTTAAAAACAAAAATGATCTTTTATCTACAAAGTCAAACTTTAGCTTGGCTCTATGAGGTTCATTCTGTGAGCCAATCAGCATTTCGAATCAGAATCGACTAAATAATGCTGCACCACACAAAATTGAGAAGAAACCTGACACTGAAAAGATGTGTGTAAATGTGATGATTTAGAAGCAGTTTTTGACACTGAGATGAAATGTTGAATTTTACACTGTTGAAAAAGAAACAGTTATAAAAATATGTAATACATTAAATGTAAATTATTTCTATTTGTGTATGTAGTCAGTGAAACATGTTTCAGTGTTTATTAAACTTATTTGCCTATGGTCTGTTTTCTTTTAAAGTCTTTAAAATTGATAAGCCTTGAAGGGCAAATCCTTAGTTTAATTCATGAGGTATATAATTCAATAAATAAAATTCAATAATTCATATAACGCATATAATTCAGTAAATATTACCATATTAATTGCATAAAATTAACAGCTGCACTAAAATAAATAAATATTTAAATATTAAAAATAAATAAAATATTTAGCACAGCCTTGTATGCTTAATTTGAACAAGAACAACATATTCATCTTAAATTATTAAATAAATGGTATAGAAAGCAAAAATGTAACTTTCTCTAACATCAACATTTTGTTACAACACCAATTTTTTTTATTAAATTAATAAGCAGACTAAGTGTATTTCTTGAAAAGCAGTGCTTCAATGAATGATCTGCCAGATAGCACCTTATAATTCCAAGCGGAAAGTGGCTGTGAATTAAACGGGTTCTATCTGCATTTGCCCCGTTTATTTTACCCTAATTTGCAAATTTAAGAGAATGTTGATGATTTAAATTTAGAGTACATTTATGGACTCTGTCATTATAATGTATTAAAGAGAACTGTTACACACATATTGTTTGCTATTTGGAATGCAAAAACTTTGAAGCTCAATATCTCAAAATCATTTAGAACACAGATAGAACCTTATAATTCCAAGGTGACGATGTATACTATAAATTCCACTAAAGCAGCAGCAGGTTTGAAAGCAGGTAAGTCTTGTTTTCAGGTGGTCTGTTAATCAAACACTGTGATTTTGGCACTTAGGTGATGGTGTCACAAACACAGAGGTGGAATTTTTTACATGGCTGTTGTTATTAACCCCTTCCCCCCATTTCGACCACCATCCTTGCCTTTCACACATCGCTATAACAGTCAGAGTGATTTATGAAGGAGCAGAGAATGAGTTAATGGAATCGGCCCCTTTTATCCCCTGTGTGCTGCTTATATGGAGGATACTTTATCTCAAAATAACAAGCATTTAAGACAGAGCTTATCCCAACTTAATTAACCATACAAGCTTTACATCTTTGGATGAAAATGGACATCAAGACAGTCGTCTAATCAACATTTATCTAATTTAAGTGTAATTACATCACACATTTAATTTCATAATTGGCCAAATAGTAATAACACGAGTCTATGCTTTACTATATAATGTAATTGTCTGGGGAGTCATTTTCTAAATAATGCAAACAGGCCAGTAAAGAGTCCAGACTTAGCAGGAGCCTCAGACCACCCGTCCAAACCTATTACACAGATCTGATGCCTAATGATTTAATCTGATACACAGCGGGGGCCATCTGCCTCCGTCGCCATACCATAATAAACAACAACCAGAAAGAAATCATGATGAAGAGCAACTGAGAGACAAAAAATAATGCTGCAAATAGTTTTGCTACAGCTACAAAACAATCAAATTAAAGCCATTAATTTTTTTTACCATGTTTGTTGCCCTAGCAACAGTCTATTAATCGTCTATTAATCTTTACAATATGTACATTTTGACAAAAATTCACAGACAAGACCTACAAAAACATTTGAAAGTACTATTTACTTATTAAGTATATATATATATATATATATATATA
>CAIGQZ010032461.1:2909045-2928673 GCA_903798205.1 Danio tinwini | reverse complement strand
TAGATTTGTCTGAATATTCCACAGTATGACACAAGTAAGCAACTATGGAAAAATTAGGAGGAAACATCTCAGTTCCTCTTGATTTACAATTTAAAGTGTTTAAGTAACACATACAAGTTGGTTTATTCTGTAAACTACATCTCTTACTAATTTTATTCACTTTATTTTAAGGTACAATTAATAAACCATTAACAATGACTCTTGCCTCAATAATCTTCAAATTTTCTGCTTAATAATATATATTAAGGTATAAGTTATGTTTCGGGACTAGGGATGTAGAATAAGATCATGTACTTTATAAGTAATAATAAACAGCCAATATATTAATAACTGTGCGGTAATAAACCATCAATTTAATGCTGAGAACTGTTAACTATAACTATGTAATTTAAATTATAATAAAATTTTGAATAAAAATGTTGTCATAAAAGATAAAAAAAGGTTTATAAAGAGTTAAGAAATAAATATTTGTGAAATAACCCTGATTTTAAACAAATGTAATGTAATTAATTCATTTTATTTTATCGTAAATGTTCTTAAATCACAATATTAATTTTGGTTGTTGGAGTAAATGTTATCAGACCTTTATAGAATAAAACAAATAATAATATTTTACTCAAAGCCATATCTAATTGCTCAAGTCAATTCAGCAAAACTGATCATTTATAAGCATTGTCTTGAATTTTATTTTATTTTATTTCACAGCTGTACATAGAAGGACAAAACACCATATTGTGGCAAAGTAGGTTAACTTGAAAATCGAAGTGATGGACAATTACATTTGTAGAAACAAGAATTAATTGAATAATTTCTCTTATATGAACATTTGCAGGTGTCTAAAAAAGAGTTTTGAAACAAAGTTGGTCTACAATACAGTTAAAAATTTGACTTTTAAAATATTGCCAAATTATTCAGTAACACTTTACAATAAGGTTCATTAGTTAATGTTAGTTAATGCATTTACTAACATGAACAAACAATAAACAATACATTTACTACAGTATTTGTTCATGTTAGTTAACATTAGTTAATGAAAATACATTTGTTAATTGTTAGTTCATGTTAAATCATGGTGCATTAACTAATGTTAACAAGCATGAACTTGGATGTAAATAATGCATTAGTGAATGTAGAATTATGATTAATAAATGCTGTACAAGTGTTGTTCATGATTAGTTCATGTTAGTAAAAGCATTAACTAATGAACCGTATTGTAAAGTGTTACCAATTATTCACTCTTTTAAATGAATAGCAAAACAAAAATAAGGGCAATGTTTTACATTTTGCCCATGCAGCCTAACTTCAGTTTCTATATGCCTCAGTTACAATTTTCTTGTGCTAAAACCAGATCCCAAACGTTCTGAAATGCACAGCAGGGATCTGCCATCTTATCTTATTATGGATGTGGATGGCCTAAATTTCCACTCTATGTCTAAGCAAAGCTAATTTGTCATGGCCTGAGGTAATCACTGTCTCTGGGTGAAACTGCAGACACCAGCTTTCAAAGCGCAGAGAAAAAGGCATAATTAATAGCTTGCTAATAACATGCATGGACACCGAGTTCTTGTATCCCAGCAACTTCCTCCAATCCATCTGTGTGAATGCCGCAAAAACTGTGGGTACTGACTTAAACCAGAGCCTCCACAAACTGAGGGCTCTTGGAAAGCTGCCTAGACAATCAGACATCAGTATAATTCTGAATATCTAAGAGATTATTCTGCTATATACACTGGCTACCATCATTTTTGTCAAGTGTTTATAATAAACATATAAATATCAGTCCAGTACTGACCATCTGTTTTATTATCTTTTTGAGATAGGACAAATCAGGATAGCAAATGTTATTTAATAAACTAAAACTGATCTAAGGCACATCATGTGACACCTAACATGGCTGGCAGCTTTATTGGTGCTTTATTACTTATTGGCCCGTTTTGCTGTTGCATTAACAAGAGTTTCTTCAGTTCATCATGAAAATGAAACTCACATCTATAAATGATTTCACTGGCCCATAAAGAGCTCTAAACACACCGGTGTCTTATAAACCTCACACACACACACCAGCCGTGTGAAGTCAAGCATTGCTATAGTAACAAACATTAGCAGAGGAAGAATGAGAGATCATAAAGAGACATTCATCTCTAGGGTATTTGAATTCTGAGCATTTAAAGCCTTGTCAAAACTGAATTCAGAATGTCTTAATGCTGCTTTAAACATGCCAATAAAAGGAAAGAAAAACACCTTTAAACATTTCAGTCCATTTATTGACCCATCTAATATTGAAAGACTTTGGGGTCTGCTAAATATCTATTGTCAGAAGTTTTTTGTAAATAAAATTCACAAAAGGAACAGCATTTATTATAAATATAAATATTCAGTTTACTTTACTTTTTCTTTACCCTCAATCAGTAAAGTGTCCTAGTTGAACAAAAGTATTATACCTGGTATGATGTATTTTTTGTTGATTCAATCACAAAAGCACCAGTAAGGAACACTAAATATGGGTATAAACGAGGTCTAACCTTTTGACTTTGTCCACTTTTTGTATTTCTTTGGCTGAATTGCTTTTGTAGTGTAAACACTCATTTGGAACAGCCACTTGAAAACAGCCTACTCTTCGCCTACTGATTAATCATGTAATAATTAAGGTAAGTGTTGTGAGAAAGTTCACTGAAACGAGATGTTTATGCTTATGCATTGTATCAATATTAACTGCACTTATGAGCAAATTCAACTGTGAATTTTTTTTCTCTGTCTCGGAGGGATTCTCGGGTCTCTGGCTAGATGCTTTTTCTTGAAGCCCATTTTAAGCTATTTGTGATTATTTAGGTGTTTTAGGTGTTTTAAGCAGCAAAAAAAAATATCTGGGCTTAAATGGCTTTATGAACAATACTATTATGACCCATTTCCACTGAGTGGAAAGTACCACTTTTTGGTTACCCTTTCGAAAGGGTACCCAGCACAACAAAAGGGTACCAAAAGGCGGAGCTAGACACGCAGCTGAACACTACTGGTTTACAGAGAAACATCACTAAGCATGTGCACAGGCCAGGAGAATGAAAACAGAGGAAGCAGCATTTTTAAATACACAGCCGAGACATTACATCCTAATAATATATACAATAACGAGCCATGGCCAGCCCGAGCTCAAACAAACCTTGTTGTCGTCTTGATGAACAGACACAAAGCCAAGAAAAAGAGCTGAATCTCCTCTTGTTTTTTTACGAGGGTGTCTAAAAGTGCTAGGGGGGTTCACTTTTGCAGAGAGATCACGTGCACGTCTATATTTGAAAAAATGAACTTCTTGAGCTGATGATAATAAGGTGCACGTGATTACTGAAGTGCTTCTGACATCCTTTCAGAAACGGACAAACGTGAGAGAAAAGCGCAAAAAAAACAAAGGAGAAGCTGGAAAAAACTAAGGAGCAAATTATTCTTTCAGCAACCTAAAACATGAACAAACTGTCATGTTTAACTATTATCATCATCTTTTGTACTATTATGAACTCGGAATGACGAAATTACTTTCTAACAAAAGGTTACATGTGCTGGTGAAGAATAAAGATACAGATGAGAGGTTTGCACTGACTGTGGGCTATATTTCGTGTTGTTTTTGAACCCAAATAAGGACTAAATGTATGCTGTGTGTAGTTTTCCTGTAGTTAGTAACATGTCGGAGACTGTGAGGGGCTTTATGTGTTCATACATGTTACATTTATTCATTTATTTTATAAAATTGCAGACGTTACAGTAGGTTATTGCACACTGTCAATGATCTGCAGTTATAATCAAATATTGTTCATAGAAAGGTAAGTAATAAACATTTATACAGAATCAGAATCAGAAAGAGCTTTATTGCCAGGTATGTTCACACATACAAGGAATTTGTTTTCATGACAGAGCTTCTACAGTGCAACGGAATTACAGAGACAGGACTAAAAAATATATTTCAAAAAGTAGTGAATGCAAGAATACAAATGACAAGTGTATGTACAGGACATTATATGTGCAGCTGTTATGTGCAAAATGGCATGTAAAGTGTATTGTTAAAGTAGTGTATGTGTAAAAAAAGTGTATAGCAAGTAGTGATGTTGGTTCCACAATTATTATCATCAAGTGTTCATGAAATGTATTGTCTGAGGGAAGAAACTGTTTCTGTGTCGGGCTGTTCTGGTGCGCAGTGCTCTGTAGCGTCGACCAGAAGGTAACAGTTGAAAGAGGCAGTGTGCTGGGTGTGAGCGGTCCAGAGTATTTACAGAAGTATTTATGTGAATAAAGCATCTGTTTTGTGAAAAGTACTTCTCATATGATATGTGAACGACCAGTACAGCTTTACTTTGACATTTCCTTGAGTGAGAATGACGTCAACTCTAATTTTCTCTAGTACACCACGCCCACCCTTTTGGCAAAGGAAACGCAAGCCTAATTAAGGATGACTAGTACTGTACCACTCAATGTAAACAGGCCACAAGTCTGCTTTGGAAACGGATAAATAAACTGCATTACCTGTTCAGGTTTGAGTCCGGGTGGCACCCAAGCATACTCCTCCAGAGCACAGCCAGAGTCATCGTCAGATGTAGAGTTCCTCTGAAAGTCATACATCAGTTTAGTCACCGTCTTCTCCATCTCCAGAGGCATGGCGGTCACAACATGCTCCTCACGAGGGCACTTACAGTGGAGACAGATTTTCCTAGAAGGCAAAGTAAAGAACTGTTAGATAAAACCAATTAAATAGTATACTCATGGTTTCCGCTACATTCATTCTTCCATGGCAGGGCGCCACACCAAAATTAATCCCGCCACAGCTATATTACAGCTTCCCATTCAAAACATTAAGTCGTTGTTTTTTTGATAGCTAGTTATAATCGCACCAACACTTATTAAAAGGTAAGTGAATTATAACAGCGCAAACTTTTCTTCAACCGTAGTAGAGCTGTGCGTTATTTGTTTAACCCTTTACGGTGACATGCTGACTGACTGACAGGACTGCGTGATGCGTGGGGCCAGCAAACAAGGCGTAGCATTCAGTTAAGATGAACACAGTTTCCATAATTACACTGTATAGATAAAGGTCTATGGTTTTGCATACAATGGCTTTATCTGGCTGGAGTTTATAGCTGTTTCACTTTACTTCACGACTGTTCAGCTACTTCAGCTGTTTCACTTTACTTCAGGACGCATTAATGCCGCTCTGTAGGTCTATTGGAGACATTCATAAACATTCCTAGCAAATCTAATAAATGTTGGAGATGTACTTGTCACATAAACGCACTAAATTGCACTTCAGCAGCGTTTATTTAAGGCACACGAAAATCTGCACTTGAGCAGCGTATATTTGAGGGTTTGAAGTTTTGTGCACGAACAGAGGAAATCAGCGCGCAAGCAGAGATTCGCATGCTTGTATTACATAAATGCGATCTCGACTTGTACTGCACTCACAGCATGTGTCATTGAAATAACACCATAGTTAGTTGGTACATCTGAGTAAAAGTCCTGCCACCACAGCTGGAAAAAATCCTAGAAGAAACACTGGTATACTTATTTTTTGTTTATTTAGGGATGCACTGATATGGAAATTTTGGCTGTTACCAATAACTGTTTAAATGTGGAGTTTTTCTAAACCCAAAAAGGGAAACAAAGTGAAGTGGCAATTTTACTTTTATTCTTAACTTCAGAAAGCAAAGAAACAGCAAGGAAACATCCAGATCTTTCTTTTTGTAATTAAAGATCCAGATCTTTCTTTTTGTGAAAGCATTCATGAATTGCAGTTCTTTCACAATGAAAAATGTCTACATCTCATCTTCCCTCTAGCAAAAACTCTGCAGCATTTGACGTGTCACATCATGCAAACGTACCTATGAAAACAATATATATATATATATATATATATATATATATATATATATATAATTTCAGATTTATTATATATATATTATAATATATATTATATTTTTTATAACAACAGAGTTATGGGATCAGAAAAAAATCAATCTGTAAACATTTTTTATATTTTAAATAAAGAAAATAAACATGCATTATGGCTGTGATAAAAAAAAGTCTGCAAGTTTACAGTACACAACATACTTTGTATAAATTCTTTGAATTAAACTGCACAACCCAAAAGAAACAATGCTAATCAAAAGGCTAAGAGTAGGCTCTCTATAGAACAAAAAGGATTGATTTTATTTATTTAAGGAAAAAGCTTAGTTATGGATGTGACATCTCTCCGTTATGGATGTGACGGATGTTGAAACTGCCTCTTGTGTAAATCAGAAATAATTGTTTGAAAACATTGACAGTTTTTTTTTAAAGCACTGTAAAACACAAGCCTACACAACTACAACGCGGACACAGTTTCGCTATTTTGGCAAATACATAATTTTTTCATGGCAAGGTTGACATTTGCATGGAATATATATATACATATATATACACACACATATACATATACATATATATATATATATATATATATATATATATATATATATATATATATATATATATATATATATATATATATACACACACACACTGTATATAAATCTTTAGAAAATCTTTAGAAATAGCTAAATAAACAGAACAATAATAGACATATTTGGCCATTAGCATCTTAAAACATGAACTTAGGGTCAAACAAATCATAAGTGATGATGCTAAAGATAGATAAAAAAAAATGGGGTCAAAATATTTTGTGCTAGTCCACATCTAGAGTCAAAAACACACTTGATAAGATTGCATTCTTAGAATAAATGTCAAGAAGAACAATTCAATTGAATGCACACATAAAAGCACCTACTCTCTGACCTTTTGGATAATCACTATAGGACATTTTGCGAGAATATGCACCAAAATAAAACGTTCATACTTCTCTATATTTTACTAAAACATACCGATTATGATCAAAATCATAGTTGTCATCCGCATGCCTTTCATTTGCATACTTTTCCACTTGCTTGCTGTGTAGCACTCATTCATTCATTCAAAAGCCCTTATAAGGCCCGTAAGTTGCTACAAAATAAAAGTCTCATGCATCTAAACTCGTCAATCCAAAGTAAAAATTGGAATACAGCTTATAAATGACCACTTATAATAATAATAATAATAATAATAATGATAATAATAATAATTAAGCTGTTTACAGCAGATTAATCTCAAGTTACAATTAAACCTCTCAGTAAATTCTCCTACCCAGCTTTAGTCTTTGCATTGTTTTACTTTGTCAATCAACAGATTTACATTTGGCTATAACCAGGAGGGGCCTAAAAATTCCTACAAAAACCCTCAACACGATCAGTGACTAATGTCACAATGAAACACACACTTCACCAGTCAAACACGCAGCGTCTGGTTAGCGTCCAGACAAGCAGACCCAGGCGTCAAGCTCTGCCAAAACCACACTTTCTGAGCACGCCGGCCAGTTGGTCAGATTAACTAACCTCTTAGACCAAAGGAAGAGAAAACAAGCCGCCTACTTAGGGCCAATCCCATTAGCACCTCTGACAGGCTGCAAGGTGTCAAAGACAGACACCGGCCACTAACACAATGATTGACTGACGTTTTCACGTTAGCCAGATGGTTAACTTCAGAACATGTTTAATCCATGGAATCATTTATGTCAAAGAACTCTAGTTGCTATGGAAGCAAGACAAAAAAAGATTCTGTTAGTTGAGTTTAAGGCGTCAGCAGATCTGTGTCATCGTGCCTCCATTGTCCTAAGGATATGAAGATTGAGTCATGGCATTTCTTCGACAAGCTTCATCTCCATTAACACACACTTAAATGTAATATTTCATTCCGATTAATAAATTATTTGTCTTTTTAAAATGTCATGTAATGTGGGTGACATCACAACTGTCTGGTTTACATAAAGTCTGACTAACAGACCTAGTTAATGCAACTGTAGTTTAGCTTCATTCGGCCTAGCAGACTTGATATTGTAGATTTGGTTCATAGAGCTGATGTAATGTTCATTTATTTCAACAAATATCTGATCAAACTTGGACAGATTAAGACCATTGTGGCTTAATTAGAACTATGCTTGTATTATACTCAACTAGGGCCATTTAAATTAAACTAGATTTTTTTATTACATACAAAAAACTCAGAGTTTGGGGTCTAAATTATTTGTTTATATTTTAAAAACAACAATTCTTAGATTTATCTGATTAAAATAAATATTTAAGAAAAAAATACTGTTAACAGTGAATGAAGAGAACTTTAAAAATAAAACTATTTTAGACCCACTTTATATTAAGTGGCCTTAATCACTATGTACTTACAGTTTAATTAATCATTTGGTACAATGCACTTATGTACATTCAAGTTATTTTATGTACGTATTTAAATATTATCTACATGTCATTACATCTCATAATTATTTTCTGTAATTACATTTATAATTACATTGTTAAGGCATGCCTTATACCTTAACCAACACCTAAAGGTGCAGTAGGTGATTGTTAATGCTTAATTTGTGAATTGCGTGGTCCCGGAGGAGATCGGGGTAACGGATCTGGCATGTTACCGGAGGATAGAGATGTGTTGTGCACGAAAGTGGAGAGGGAGGGGGTGGTTGTTGCGGTGGATGGCGGAGGGGTGTCGCGGACAAAAGTGAAGAGAGTTGGGGGGTCGTGAAAGAAAGTAAAAGGGAACAGCGGATGGGAGAGGGGGATCGGGAAAATGAGGTGCCGGATCAGATTTCAGAGGTGCCGGATCTGGATCCTCCGTGTTCCGGCACAAATTAAGCCCTGGTGATTGTCTTCAGAAACATTTTTTTGTTGTGCTGGTTGAAAGTCTCTTCACAGTCCAATAGTAATGTTTAAAGTAAATGATCTAAATGTGTTTACATGTATTTATATATTCTGGGTAAGGCGTAAAACTTAAAAATGTTCATCAAATTAAATATTGTCGGGCCGACATTTCCCATAATTCCAATAAGTAGCCCAAACTGTCTGTCAACAAATGTAGATTTGTGCATCTGCGCATCTCTTTTCATGCAGATCCGCCATTAGCACATGCACGCGTGGATGCGCACTGTGTTTCATGTGCACACGAGACACATGAGATCACAGCGGTAAAATCAAATGCACGATCAAAACATTAAAAAATCGTGAATAAGTATTGGAGTTACTTTTGCACACTGGAGGAAGGATGACACCTTGGCTAAAGTATTTCTTTTAGACAGGTAAGGTTACGTTTTAAAACTATTTTAGTCAGACAAAGCTTATGTAGATTGTGTTGTTTTACGAATGGGTTATTTGCACTGAAGTGTTGTATAGCCACTGAAATCTTCTTGGTGAAAGATTGATGTGACTGTTTTAGATTCATAAGGGATCTTTTACAGCATCGATAACGCAGA
Organism: Danio tinwini; assembly: GCA_903798205.1. Classification (NCBI taxonomy): domain Eukaryota; kingdom Metazoa; phylum Chordata; class Actinopteri; order Cypriniformes; family Danionidae; genus Danio; species Danio tinwini. Next base: position 2,919,312 of record CAIGQZ010032461.1, on the reverse strand, counting down.
TTTTTATTTAGTTTAACAACAAAACATCAGTAAATAAAACTATTCCGCCTAGCCTGCTTTACTGAGGTCAAGTTGCTTTTATATTTACATTGGTTCATTTTTAAACAATGACAACAGGTGACGCGCTCCCTGTACTGTTTACCATGCTACTTTGAATATTCGGTCTAAAATAGCATGTAAGGATGGCTTAGTAATAAGTGTAATTTCTGCACGCCGCGGGCCAACCACTAACCACATTTCTAACTGGCGAATGACATGAACTAGTGGGTTGTCTGCTGTCGTGCGCGCATTCGTGTTTCAAGAGGCGTTGCTTCGGACGTGTAAACCTGTTTACACCTCCGAACATGGCCCTTACCATACCTGTATCCCACCTCAACTGCATCGCAAGTGTTGTGCAATACAATATGAACAGAACAAATACAATTGTAAGTAATTAGTAGTTAAAGCCATTTAATATAAAGTGGAACTTAATTTTCTATTTGATTCAATTTTAAATTGCATTTATAAACATTAAAACATCATGGAAATGGTTTGGGTAAATTCTTCAATAAATAAAATGCATTTATCTGAAATAAAATCTATATTGTAAATGTATTTACTCTCACTTTAGGATTTTAATGTGAATAAAAAAAAGTAAAATCCCAAATTTAGGGATTTGGCAAAAAGTCCAAATAATCCATGCACAGTGAAGGTATATACAACTGCAAAACAAACAAAAAGACAAACAAACAGTACCAAAGTAAAAATAAATCAGAAAAATATAATGCAAATATGTCTACAAAATAAAAACAACAACAACAGGTATCCACAATATATGAGTTTGCTTGTCGATGCAAGAGTGCTACTGCGGTGCCTCAGGCAAACTCGTATATTGTGGATACATGTTACATTTTTATGATTTGTTTTCCTGTTTATTGTTTCTTGGATTTCTGTTTGTTTTGCACTTGTATATACCTTCACTGTGAATGGACTTTTTGGCACTATAAATAAACACCACCTTGCACAACGGTCCTTTGCGAGTAAGCCAACATTTTTTTGATCCCTCACAAACTCTCATTTCTCCGCCTGAAAACGAGCTGGTGGGCTTGTTTTCATCACAAACATCATAGAAAAGGTTTTAACACATTCTTCGATAAATAGAATGCATTTATCTGAAATAAAATCTTCTATATTGTAAATGTATTTATTCTCACTTCAGGATTTTAATGTGTTCTTGCCTAATAAACATTTTTTTTAAATCCCAAATCTACATTATGCAAAAAGTCTCAATTTACAGCTGTTTTTAGCATGGTTCTCCTTTGATTAAACCATTTACTGAGTGCAAAGCAAATTCACTTTTGTGTAACATCCCATCTGGACTTGATTATTTAACAAATTCTTTGTTAGGTCTCTCAGGAAAAGTTTCTCCATGATAGCCTGCAGAATGACCAAAACTTGAGGACAAACTAACAATTGCACAATTGTCGCACCGCAACAGAAGTAGGAAGACATTTTGTAACTTATAAACTTATGTAAATCTAAATGAATCAGTTTATTATTGAATATATTATTTTAAAAAGTAGAACAGGGACTTCCATTATATCCATAAATTTTGGATTTAATGGATTCAGATCTCAGCGCAAACTTGCAGATTACTGGAATAATCTGGCATAAATCACCAGTGTATACGGGTTATAATGCATTCAGAAAGAGAAGAAAAAAAGATATTCAATTTCCATTTTTTTCTATCTTAATAGAGCCAAATGACACTCCGGGATAATATAACTCATAAAGGAAGACATTCCTTGGCATCAGTGAAGTCAAATAAGTCAAGTAAATGTTGGAAAACACTGGGATAGGACACAATAGTTCATTATAAATATTTAAAGAAAAAAAGAAACAAAAACAACCTATAAATGGATAAAGTGCTTTTAGACTTGCACAAACTGGAAGTCATTTAAAGGCATCTCTCGGAATCAAAATGAACAACTCGGACACTAGGTTGGAGGTTCTGTAGGAGGTAATATAGAGAAGACTTATATATAGGGCACGCAGCTGGTCTCTCCACAGTTCCTACACCCTTGAGCAAGGACATTTCACCTGCATTACTTGAGGGTGGCAACTTCGAAATTCACATTAATATTGAACACTCACAGGAACACAAAAACACTCCCAACAGGCCATCTGTAAATTAAAAAAAAACGCTGAGAAACTTATCCGCTCTCTGCCACAATGCCCAATCATACTGTAGTGCAGAACTACCCAATTAAAAAAAAAAAAAAGGATTTGCTACACATTGCAACTTAACACTTTTGGAAAGTGCAGTCTTCAACCATAACACTTTAACCAATCATAACCAATAATACAAGCAGCATATCTGGAAAGGATTAACCTATTAAGCTGCGGCTGGATTTCTGGGATGACTTTAAAAAAAGTTCAGTGGAGATGCCGGTCTAGTCCAGATAAATGATCTGGACTAAAATCAGGTCACCGTAATTCCCTTCTCAGCCGCACAGAAAAGGATAGAGTGAAACTCCTTCCACGTTTTGACATGCTTCACACATGACTGCAAATTCCAGGCTCAACACCACTGCACGCTCCATCGATAATGCTCTTCCAATCATCTAAATGTGATTTGAATTAAAATGGATGCTGGGTTGCAACTATGCATGCTGATTTCATTACAAACGTCATGCTCAGACCTGGTCAATGTGATCTACAAGCATGCACTGAGAGCCTTTAGAAAGGTTTTGTCCTACATTGCAAATATGGAAGACTGGGAATGTAATCTAGGGATGACACAGAAGGTTGTTATGCCCCTGAGGCACCCAAGCAGAACGTGGTAAATGTGATTTATGATCTGATCGGACAATTGCTTATTGTGGGTTAATCATTGCATTTTTAAATTATTCAGACAACAACAGATGTGGACTTATTGTTAGCTCGAGGGAAACTTATCCCCTTATAAACCAGGCCTGTGCCACCATCAGACAATCTCATCTAATTCTTTTTAACAACAGCCTATGGCTAGACACAGCAGCATTGTCATGTTTAATAAAGCAGTCATTTAAAAAAGTGAGAAACTAGGTCTGCTGTAGCCAAGGTTCTTATATCTATCTATCTAAAACTAAACCATTTTAAAAGAATGCTACTTAAAATTAAAATAACAGTCTGTAGCTTTTGCAAAATTCCAGTCTCAGATGAGGCTCCCAGGCTTTTCCATGTCATCATTCCGGATGAATTAAACAACCTTTTTTAAAGGGCAACACACAGTGGAGAAGCTGGTCACAGCTGGGTGCTACTGAAAGCCAATTCACCATCTATTCTCACTTAGCTTTTGTATATATGCAACTCTGTATACTTTTCCCACATTACACATTGGCGTTTTTCAAAAAGCCAGCTAACTGAATTCATATTCAAGCATTGTTTTGGGGTACTGAATTAGTTTGTGCTTCAATAACACCGAATACAGGGCAGCTGTATCCACAGGAAGACTTCAATACTTACATTTCTGAGCCTTTATGATGTTAAAAGCCCCAATAATATAAACACTGATACAAGTAATTGAATGGTGAATGATGACCTACTACTGTATGAAGTTAGACGGATGATAAATCAATTATTTGAGAAAAAAGAAATCAGTTTAATGGAGGCTGCTTTAAATGGGTGAGGCATGCAGGAGGAACATATATTGATCTAATTGGAATAGTGCTGTAAAATAAGATGGATTCAGCCTGAAGTAACTTCTCATTGACAGCGAGTGAAGCTTCTCAATAGTAATGGAAAGTCCATGCAATTTTGCAAATCAGTTTCATGTTATTTTCATTTCACTGTGTAACTGCATTTCATCCCTGACACCTGAATATGTAACCAACTATTTTATTTGCATCGATAAAACTGTCATACAATGAAATAGTACTTTGATTTAACTATTGAAGGAATCTACACCACATCAGTGAAATCCTAATAGTTAATACACCAAGAACAATAAAGTAATAACTATGAATTTATGACACACACCTGGTATTAAGATGTGTTTTGGTCAGTCAGATCATAATAAGATGAGTAAGACAAATCCATGTAAATGTTGTTTTAATCCATCTTTAATTACTTTCAACCACTTTGCTTATTTCATCAAGACTCTTCAATCTCATTTAGCAAAATAAGGCAGTTTGCATGAGCATGAACAGAGACAACAGAAAATTGTATAGGGAACAGTAGCCGCAAAACAATGTTTGAACCCTGCTTGACATTTTTTGTGTTCACACCTACAATTTCAGGCAGCCAAAGGCAGATTCTCTATGGATGGCACATTTCAACCAACAATGTTTAAGAATTAGGTCAATTGTTGGCATTTGTATTCTGTTTGCACTTGTATACCATTGTCCACTTGTGGTTGGTTAACAAAAAAATCCATCCTATTGCTAGTATTACCCTTGCTTTGCGTAGAGCTTCTGAAATGCCTGTCAGGCTTTATTCTGCGATAACAACCGGCTAGATGTACATTACCCCTTACTCGTCATATAAACTGTAACCTACATTTTCTGTCACCATAGTTATAACTAGGGAGGGGGAATGTATTTCTTCATAGAATTAGAAAGTTTATTAAAAACTGCAGACAGAGAAATCATTGTGTCATGGCATTATCATATTCAATTCCCGGCTCAAGATTCTGAAGCAGAAGATTACTCTGTTTAATGAGTAGTTTTATGACCCAAGAAGTCACTGATATATATATATATATATGCTATATCCAAAAGCAGCTGCATTGGCTTTCTTTTTCTTCTGGGCATTATTTTAAACGTTGTCTCTTTATGTGGTGTTAATCCAACAAATCAACACCAAATAAAGACTTAATCCGATTAACATTTCAAGTCAACGAATGACTAGATACAGGATAGTTAGTGAAAACTTGTATCAAGTCCCGCTTCTTTCAGTCATTTTCGCACTTTTATTAGATCAAATCAAACATGTATGAAAGTAAAAACAACGAAAAACGACTGCTTTCTAATAAACCAAGCTGTACAGAAAGTGTGTGCGTTTGGTGTAGCTATGAAACGGAGCTCTCATGGTTCAACTTTCTCGAAAAACCTCCTCGACCACATCACGCAGCGCACGAAAAAAAAGTCACCACGCAGTTCCAACCGCAAACCCGCTTAAACTAACAAAAGAGCCACAAACACTTACCTTTTACCGTTAATGAAGACGAGAGAGTGCTGTGTCGCTCGTCGTGGGTCGACCAAAGCACGCGCTACACATTTCCACCGCAAAAAGCGTTCATTTGGCGCACTTTCACCTTCTCCACAAACAAGCGCTTGCAACGATTCAACCCGCAAGTCTTTTGTCAAGCGCTTCTGACCGCTAGCATTCTAGTCCGCGCAAAGGTATGTTCCTGGTAAGGCATGCCTCAAGCTCTGATACTTTTGATAAAGCATATAAAATAACGCCAGCGTCCCCGCAGATCCAGCGCGACTCTCCGTGGTTTATCCAGCAGTAAAGCCATGAACAGCCTGCGCTTCTTCGTCTTCTAGTCAATAGCAGGCTATGGGAGCTCAGTGAACCGCTCAGTGACTCTCTTGTGTTCGCTCTGCCCACTCGAGCTTGTGAATGTTAATGAGCGTCCGTGATGTCAGCAAGTCACCGTCTCTACATTAGTTTAATTAGCGACGCGAATAGCTGGTGTTGTTGGAACCATTTACATGCAAATCAGTCACTTTCCTTCCAACTGTAAAGACCCGAGGCAATACAAGCATTTTACGTGGAAGAGAGTGAAAAGGGAGCAGGAAAAAGAACACTGTTTATGTGTAAATAATGTGGAGACGTGCCTACAGAGGGGTTGTGTTTATAAATGGGAGACTGTTATGTGTGATGTTTCAGGTAGACAAACCTAAACGCGTAATTAGCTATTTATTTCATTAATTTGTGGGTGAAACAAGCTTATTATTTAAAACAGCTTTAATAAACAAGTAATGATAGTATTATTACTATTATTTTTATTTAAAATAAGAAATAAATAATTAATAGTTATTAATATGAACATTCATTCATTCATTTATTTTCCTTCGGCTTAGTCCCTTTATTCATGCAGGAGTCGCCACAGCGGAACGAACCGCCAACTTATCCAGCATATGTTTTACACATCGGATGCCCTTCAAGCTGCAACCCAGTACTAGGAAACACTCCTACACTCTTACATTCACACAAATACACTACGGCCAATTTAGTTTATTCAATTCACCAGCGCATGTCTGTGGACTGTGGGGGAAACCAGAGCACCCGGAAGAAAAACCAACATGAACAGGTGAGGTGCTGTGAGGTGGCGGTGTTAACCACTGCACCATCGTGCTGCCTAATACAAACATAGAACATTTAATCATGTGACAAAATTTATGAACATAAGATTTATTTATTTATTTTACCACATAAACTTATTGGAGTGCACATTGTTTCATTTTTTTTTGTTTCATGGCAACACTTCACAATATAGCTCCACTGAGTTTAGTGAACAATTACCGTATTAACCAGGATTTTGCAGGGGCATTTTTATATGCATTTGTGGCGTACAATGACTTGATTCACAATGATTTTGTGATGCCTTTATTTAAAACTTAAGGCATTAGTTGTTTAAATTCTTGTGCTTTTGTAAATCTTGTAAAATGTTTCTATTTTTAAATCAAAAGAAGCACCAAACTCACAAAATCCCCAAAAGACTGATTAATCAGCATTATTTAACAATAAGTATTATATTTGTTACCTTATTTATTAATATTTTAGCCCAAGTGAACAGAGATACAGCTGTTAGTGAACACAAGTAACTCAGTTCCTTTTAAAAAATTAAATTGAAAAGAAAACCTGAATTTAAAAATGTTGAAATGAACATTAACGCATACATTGAAGTATCTTTCATAATGTATAGCGAATACATTAAAGTATTTTTCATAACATAAAGATCTTTATTATTAAATATTAGCATTTCTCTGTTATTTTTAGAATTTCTGAAAATCACTACCAATATTTGAGTGAACATTGCCTTGAACATCACCCATTTTTCCAGTATTGTTTGCATGGTTAAAAGAAACAACATTAAATTACCCACTGACACATTTCACCCCACTCTCCCCTAATCTGAAATCTCATGGTGAGTCAAAGACCACCACAAATCGTTCAGAGACGATGCTTAGCAGCATGAGCTACGCTTGGTTGAGTAAATCAATACTCAAATCAAAAGCTTTCTCCCAACACCAGGTCGCAACAAAGAGGGAAAAAATGAGTGGTTAAATTACTTAATAAAATGTCTATAAATCTTTTTGAATGCAGCTGCCTCTTTAACCTCCAAGTGGTTTGAATTGTCCATGTGGATGGGCATCTCTTATTGGCCTGCACTTTTCATTTACCATGCCAGCCTGAATCAAACCACTACAAACACACAGTAGTATCATTTACCCGTCTGCCCCAGAGCTTTAGGCTTTAGAGAGTAACACACACTGACACAAGACTGTGCTTCTATAGATCTCAAGAACAGCCACTGCCCCCCAGATCATGTGGATGAGTTGCTTCTTTTATGATCCTACTTATAAGTGTGTGTGTTAAATCACTGTATTCTTAACATCAAATGAGTACAATACAAATCTGCGTGGATCCAGTTTAGTTGAAAGCAAGTGGTTAATCATGCATGAAGAAAAATTTTAATTGTTTTGTGCCTTTGTCTTATTTATTGTTTATTTTTATTACTATTACTAATTAGTATTTTAGTTTAAGGTGTAGACATGAGTTTATTTTTTTCTGTATTTTTATTTCTTATTTATATTTACTGTATATTGCAAAAAGCACTGTAAACACAAAGGTGACTATTTCAATTATCTAAAATGGTTTGTTAGTTTTATTATTAGTTTTAACAGGGTTACTATGATTTACTAAAACTAAAATCCTAAAAGAAAAAAATATTTTGACTTAAATAATAAATAAACATTAATTGACAAATTTGAAATAAAAAAAAGAAAACAAAAGAAAACAAAACAAAACAAAAGACTAAGGGCCTTCTCATACACTCAGCGCAATAAGGCACAAGACGTGTTTAGTGTGATTAGTTGCTTCTTTCAAACCAGGGCAACCCTAATTTTCACGTTTTGTGCCACGTTGTTTAAATAGCAAATCCATTTGCGCCACTTTGTGGACTCATGGGGCAGTTCATTCTGTTGTGGCGACCACAGATTAATAAAGGGACTAAGCAGAAAATAAAATGAATTAATGAATGAATGTGGACTCATGCGTTTGCCAGTCTAGAAAGGAGGTGTGTTAAGGCTCATTTTTGGTGCGTTGCTATTTTGAGGAACTGAAATGGACTGCACCATTCACCACCTAAAAGTCGGTCTAAAGTCCAGTGCAGAGTGTGTTAGTTGTGCGCCTATGTGAGTTCAAATTCTTACACATTGCTTAATACACACAGAATGTAGCAACTCACAGCAATACACAAATATCTTTACAAATGAAAAAAAAGGAATTAAAATGTTACAAAAATTATAATTTTCTACATAAATAGAAAATACACTGCCTCTATACTTCTTCATCTCAGGGGGCTTTTTCAGTTTATTCATGACAATTTGCTTTCGTATAATGCTATTATTAGAAGTATTATTATTTATTATACGCATATTTATATTTGTTTTAATAAAAACAAGTTTAGATTTGTCCACCTGTCAAGTTTTTGACCATATGGGGCATAGGACGTGTGTTTGGATATAACTTGGTTATAACTCAGTGAAGCGTTCAGTTTTTCACAGTCTGCCGTGCAAATAGCAAATGCATCATGGCGCGATGCAACTGATTCTTAAAGGGAATGGGAGAGGAGTCTCTGATTGGTTTAATGCACATTATGCTCAAAACACACCCATAACTCATTAAGAGAAAATGCATATCTATATGCATGTCTATAAACAAAAACTAATTCACATCTGAAGAAATCAAAACTACAATTTATTAACCAATGAGGCTAAAATGACTTTGATACAATAATAATAATAGAATATACAATAATAACTCTTTTTCATAGTAGCAATTGTTTGAATTAAAACACAAAGCTATACTAAAATAGATGTTGCTTAATTATCATGAAAGCACCAACACCCCCCTTCCTGAGTAAAAATTGCTGATAGCCATCATTCTAAGTCAACACTCGGGCAGCTGTGAAGCTCAACAGCTGATTGGTGAGGAATGCTTACGTCTCTTTTTTTGGTGCGAACTCAGGATGAGATAACCAAATTCTATCTGGGGAATGAGCTTCGAGGAATCATAAAGCAAAGCACCTCCTCTGCTTTCCACACCGCATTCTTTTTGTCACAATAAAAGTTATGCTATACTGATATTCTGATTGTGCAGATTTTATTTTAATCCATGCATTTGGATAGATTTTCAGGCAGTTCTGGACTATTCTTTTTTTATGATGTGTCAGATTGAATTGCAAAAATGTGGTGTGTTATAAAAAGTTATATAGATATAAAAAAGTACAGATTTGCTGTTAATTTTTATTCTTCAGCAGAACAGATTTGTAGCTGAAATCGTTGACACTGGTGATTCATAAAATGAAAGTCATAACCATAGATTATGTCTGTTTGAGAGTAAAAAATAAAGAAATAATAATATGTAGCTCCTTATAGGGGAAATTATTGGTCTGTGCAAGAAAATACACATTATTTATAACACGCAAGAGCCATTTAAATAAACAATAAAACACAAAAAACATATGCATTAATTAACATTTGATGATTTACAAGCATTTTCCATTTATTTCCATTTCTGAATTGAATTATGTCTCATTTTAAATGTGCAAATTTTAGTTTATCCCTTTAACAGTAGTTTTATTGACATTTCTTACAGTTTAAAATAATATGTTGCATAAAAAATGATATATGTAGGCATAGGCGGAGTGTGTGTAAGGCTGGGAAGGCTTAGCCTCCCCCTGCCCAAGGAGATAACAGCAAAGAAAAAATTTTTAGCTGATTTTGAGTTGGCGAAAGCTCTGAAAACGAAACCAAAAGTGCTGGCCAGCGGACTTTTCTGACTTGCTGGTCAAGGACATAAGTAAAAAAAAAGACAAATGAGTATTACGAGAGAGGTAAAAAAATATATTATTCTTGTTTAACTTGTTTTTAGCATTAAATGAAATGCCTTATTTTGGTAGTTACATTGTAACGTAGGTAGTAGTCTAGCCGGGTTGTTTATTAGACAGAAGGCTACCATTAATCTATAATATAATATAATATAATATAATATAATATAATATAATATAATA
>CAIGQZ010032461.1:2847619-2909035 GCA_903798205.1 Danio tinwini | reverse complement strand
TATAATATAATATAATATAATATAATATAATATAATATAATATAATATAATATAATATAATATAATATAATATAATATAATATAATATAATATAATAGATACTATTTATTATTATTATATAGATTATTATATAGTGGGTTAGCTTAATAAAATAATTTAATGTGCATGTTGAATATAAAAGGCGTTTGTTGATAGCCGGTGCTTTTGTTGAAACCTCTCCTTGGTCAGTCGCAAATCTTTTTACATGCATTAAAGGGCAGCGTATATCTTAGCCTTAACCTGGAGTTTGTTCAAAAAGGTCTGTTTCAATGATTGATATGACTAAACCCATATCATGTCAAACTAAATGTGTCAACGAAGGTGACTTTGTTCAAATTTTACTTCAAAAGTTGTATATTTTGTAAATTTCCTGTACATATATATTACTTAATGTGACAGTAGCTATTGAGAACTAATAACTCTTTATAGCTAGACACAAATAACAATAAATACAAATTTTAACATGATATTTTGAACAAAAAGCAAACAAGTACAGAAAACATCTTGAACTTCTTGATAACATTAAAAATAAACACTAGCCCTGTTCACACAGTGATACTTTTCACACAGTGAAAATTTCCTGAATGACTTTACTGGTAAATTAAAAAATGCTGTTCATACAGGCAAGGACATTTTTCCAAAAAAGACCATTCACACATCCATTCCAAAATACTGCTAAATACTGGACATCATTTATCAGAAATGGCCTTTAACGACTGCGCTTGTATTTGTAAATACAATCGGGGTCAGGCTTTTGTTAACGGTTTCACTATTATTTAAAGCTTTAGCAATCATGCAGCTGCTTTTGTCCCAGAGACATCCAAAGGTAGAAGCGCTAAACTCAGCTAAATGTTTACACATTTGACTACATTACAAATTCTGTGGATGGATAAGTACTGTAAACAACTTTGATGTAAACAAATAGAGGTAGCCTTACGCATGTTGCGATGTACATTTGTTTGTGTGCTAGCACACAACGGAGCACTCCCTCATGCGTATGAGCGCCACGCAGCTGACTGCAGGGCTTGCAGGTAAATCTGCAAAAAAATTTCCACAGTTGCCATTAATAATAAACATAGAAACGTTTTAACTAACAACTAGCAGCTAAGTGTCTGGAAAAATATTCAAAGGCTTTTTTTTTATCAACAGCGTGGATGTGAATGCGTCTGAATGTTCTGATTGGCTGTAGTAGACGTCTCTTGTCAGACGTCTTCACGTTTAGAACATGCTCTTTTCGGCAATTTTTCTTCTGCGTTCACACAGCGCAGCATTCCGGCAAATTACCGGTAATGTAACTTCTCTTTCCGGAAAATTGCCAGAACGAATTTACCAGTATTTTCAAAATGGGTCTGTTCACACATGATCCCTTACCAGAAAATTCCTGGTACTTTTCTGTCTGAATTTTGGTCAATTTGGCCCCTAATATATCGTACATGCCTACAAAAATCTTCATTTAATGTTTTCTTACATCTTAATCTTTCATATTTGAATAAACTATTCCTTTATATTGTTTTGTTTTTGTGTGTGTGTGTATTTTTCAGTTTGCTGAGGAGTTTTGTTAACTATTCACAGCCTGTACAGGCAAAGAGAGGGAAGGAAAGACAAGCTGCATAATACATTAAGCCATCCAATGCTGCACTGGAACCCTGAGCGCCTCCATGACCTTGTAGATTGGCTGGCTATTTCTGCCCCACTTCTTCCACTCTGAAAGGGCTCTTCACTGTACGGAAGTGCTGCTGTGCCACATCCATCAGTGCATCAGATTAAAGGGAGGACAGCAGCTGCAGAGCACGATGGGAATTTTTCTGAGCCATCCACATGTATTTTTCTGACTCAACCCTAAACTGGGGCATTTGCTTTGACTGTACGTTTTTTTTACAGAGTTACAAGTGGCACATGGACTATTATTACACTGTACATTTAATACAGCACTTGGCTTGTTTTTAAGAAGGAACAATAAAGTGTCTCTAAAAATAGACTAAGCATTCGGACCGCACTGATGATTCATCCGCTCTAAACACTTCTCTTGCACATAGCAATCATATAGACCAATATAAACCTGTGCTTTCAGTCAGAACAATGTGAGGGGGCTCGGTCAGTGACTCTCAAAGGGTCTTACATCACCTTCCTGAGCCCATTCATTCAGTACTAGAGAAGATCCACTCAGAGAAAGCTGTAGGTGTTACATCCCACAGCACAGTCATGTTATTTCTCACAAAATACACAGGAGAGGGTCTTGCCAGTGGTCTTTTTTATAAGGTTAAGAACTATATGCTGTTAAATTGGCATACTGCTGCCAAGAAAGAGAAATCCTTAAAGCCTGGTTAAGTGTACGTCTCTTACAAAGAAAAAGCCATCAGAAAATTCATAGATTTTTGATTTGCGATCTATAGTCATGCGTTCCAAAACCACCAAATTTAAAATAAAAAATAAAAAAGCAGCCCTGTTTTTAGACATATCTATATACATTTTTCATAATGTGGTGGAATAATCCTTATTTTACTTCCCAACAAATGAAAACATTTGTTATTCTGTTAAATTTTGGTCTAAAAAAATGTTACCAGACCTTTATAGAATAAATCATTTTTATGTATATTATTATTCAAAACAATACCTAAAAAATCCAGAGATACTGAGAAATTCCAAGTGTTATTATGTTCCATATATTACGTCTATTTACATCCAAGTTCATAAAACACAAAATTTATCTCAATCTTGCCAGCAGCTACAGTAGCTCTCTGCAACTCTCACATGGTCGCCCACTGAGGCTAAGCAGGCTGCACCCGGTCAGTACCTGGATGGGAGAAAGCTAGGTTGCTGCCGGAAGTGGTGTTAGCGAGACCAGCAGTGGGTGCTCAACCTGAAATCTGTGTGGGTCCTAATGCCCCGGTATAACGAAGGGGACTATATACTGCTCAGTGAGTGCTATCTTTTGGATGAGACGTTTCACTTTTTGAAAAAGAGTAGGGGTTCAACCATGGCATCCTGGCCAAAATTTGTCCATCATGTCCATGTCCATCATGTCCATGTCCAAACATGTCCATCATGTCAGTTAGAATGGTGTGCGGTCTGGCGCAATATGACCGCTTATGATCATAAGCATTTTATCGATCATTTTTTACTCAGTTGGCATCATGAAGGAACATAGAAACGTTACCTGACTAACATCTAGCAGCAAAATGTGTCTGAAAAAGTATTCAAAGGCTGTCACATCCAGTGTGGATGTGAATGCCTCTGAATGTTCTGATTGGCTGGAGTAGACGTCTCACGTCAGTGCGTTCTAATCGTGAACGTGCTCTTTCCGCCAATGTTCTTTCTGCGTTCACACAGAGCAGCATTCCAGCAAATTACCGGTAATGTTACAACTTCTCTTTCCAGAAAATTGGTGGAACAAATTTACCAGTATTTTCAAAACGGGCCTGTTCACACATACACACAGTCTGTATGTGTGAAAGGGGCTAATAACTTATTTTATTAAACAAGTTGATCTTTGAAACTTTGCAGAGCTTTAGCATTTTAGGCATGTAGACATGCTCAAAGTGATCTGCTTAAGTTCAAACCAAAAATCAGAGTGAAAAAGAAAGGTGATTTAAGTGACTCTGAAAGAAATGGTCATTGATTCTATACAGGCTAGTCTGAGAATTTGAGAAAATGCTGATCTACAGGGACCTACTGGCTGAAATGATTTCAAACTGGTTTCTTGAACATGACACCAACTTTACTAAACTCAAATGGCCTCCACAGTTACCAGAGCTATATGTATCAGAGCACCTTTGGGACGCAGGGATTTGCATTATGGATGTGCAGCCGACAAATCTGCAGCAATCGTGTGATGCTTTCAAGTCAATATGGACCAAAAATTTGAAGGAATGCCTACAAAGTGCCACAAAAAAATTAAGGCAGACCTGAAGGCAAAAACATATAGAGTACAACATATGCAGGTACTGGCCATGTTTTATGGAAAAGTCACATCTCAGATGTGTTCTTAATTCTACATTGGCATCTGAATGATTATAGTTGTTAATGATATATTTGCTCATGTTCATGTATAATCCAAACACACCAAGTATAACGCCTTACGAAACAGAACCAAAAATGAATATTTGAATAATTATACCTTATGAAGAAATCACTGAGGAAACTGTTCTAGCTTGCCCTCATGATCATTCTAGAGCAGCGAGTTAAACTTTAAAGTTAAATAAACGGGTGAGCAAGTATTCCCTGTTTAAATATTTAGTTTGGGGAGACTGCAGCAGCCAGCGAACAGTCATTTACACAGAGCAAGGACTGAGATATGTGCTTGATATGTCCGGAAGAGAGTAAGAGAAAGATGGAGAGAAACAGTAAGATAAATGTCCACGATAAGTTTGTTTGGATACATTTTGGCAGAAAACAGAAACTCCATTTGAGTCACACTTAAACTCCACTTCATAACTGATAACTTTGTGTCATTATAACGCAGCACCTTAAAGCTCTCAAGCACATTTTAAAAAGCCATTGGACTATTTTTTAATTATTTAACCTGTCAGATTAATGGGTTGGTTTCATCACCCATCTGGTGAATATATTACCAGAGATGTTTGACCTCTCAGCCATAAATGCTTTACCTACACTTCCTTCTTATGAACAAACTGTGTCAGGACTAACTTTCAACAGTTTGTCTTTAAAAGAGATATATTACCTCTGGACTAGCCTTGCACCTTTGAGATTTCAAAGGCCAGCAGTGGAAAAACAAGAACAGGAGGGTCCATTATATTTGGACTTCACTCAGAAATGAACAACAATCTATTAGAGGAGAATTAAAGCTCAGGCTGCTTTTGAAAGAACAGAAGTTTTAGGAATTGACATATTAAGAAGGAGAACACTTTATCTTTAAATGGCTGTTAATCGGCGAAGGGAAAATGAAATTAATTAGTGTTACTGCTAAAAATTTGCAAGATAGGAGAACAAGCATGAGGCCTGGTGTAAAAATGGGCTAATTAAATTATAGATGCTGAAAGATTAGAGAATAGAGAAGATAGCACGTTGAATGATGTCTCACTCTTTGACAATCATAGCGTTGAAAGGCACAAATCGAAAGCTGAAAAGTGCATTTAAAGTTCAATCTGATAATAAACTATTCCAAATAAAAGCCAGAGGGCTCTTCTGTGGGGTGTTGCTGTATGTGCTTGGTAACTTTTATACTGTTTGGCTAATATATTTTTTAATCCTTTTATTCAGCAAGCCTACACATTTCATAGATCACAAATGGTATATTTATAATGTTAAGAAAATACAAATGAATAGATATCTATCCATTACAGTATCCTGAACAATAACTGACAATAAAGACATACCTAGTGTGAAAAACAGTAGTGTTTAATAGCATCAACTTTTTTTTGCTAAAATTACCTATGATGCTGTGAAAAATTCCACCAATCAGAGAGTTGCAGTGAGCAATGTGTGCCAGAAAAGTTTTTAGCTTCACTATCATAAAGCATTACAAATGACATAATTGAAACAAGGGGCAGCATGGTGGCTCAATGGTTAGCACTGTTGCCTCACAGCAAGAAGATCGCTAGTTGCATTTCTGTGTGGAGTTTGCATGTTCTCCCCGTGTTCGTGTGGGTTACCTCCAGGTGCTTCAGTTTCTCCCAAAGTCCAAAGACATACAGTATAGGTAAATTGGGTGAACAAATTTTGTCATAGTGTGTAAGTGCGGGCGTGTGTGAATGTGAGAGTGTATTGTTGTTTTCCAGTACCGGGTTGCGGCTGGAAGGGCATTCACTTCGTAAAACATATGCTGGAATAGTTAGCAGTTCATTCTGCTGTGGCGACACCTGATAAATAAGGTAGTAAGATGAAGGAAAGTGAATGAATGAATAATAAAAATAAACTTAAAAATATATTCATTCATATTCCTTCAGCTTAGTCCCTGATTTATCTGGGGTCACCACAGCAGAAAGAACGGCCAACTACTCTGGCATATGTTTTTAAGCAGCGGATGCCATTTTAGCCACAACCCAGCACCATGCTGGGAAACCCGTACACTCTCTTTATTTCACACACACTCATACACTACGGCCAATTTAGATAATCCAATTCACCTATTGCATATCTTTGGACTGTGGGGGAAACCGAAGCACCGGGAGAAAACTCATGCGAAAATGGGGGAACATGCATCTGATTGACCCATTTTATTGTGTCATTTGCAATGTTTCGGGAATTGTAGTTATTAAAGCCTCATACCATTGTATTTTTATCTGATTGTCATTGCATAAAATTAAAGTTTGTAATGCTTATATTTGATTCACCATGTAGCTGCTTGATTTGGGCCATAATGCATTAACAAGTCTGTTAAAAATCAAGATGGGAAAAAGAACTTCCATACCCAACAATGCTGAAAAATCATCGCACATATAGAACAATAAAATTAATTGAAAATATCTTATCGTTAAAAGATATTCGATGAGATGTTTATAAAAGCATTCTTAAAATCTCATCAACCTCAAACGTTTAAATGGTAGTGTGCATATTAATTAGGTGAATGCAAAAGCTAAAAAGTAGAAATGCATGATAAATTAGGAAGGTAATAAATCTCGATTTAAAGAGAGCGAGCAAGAAAGATGACTTAATTCTCTCATATTGGCTCCATAAATTCTCTCTGCACTTCAACAGTCCTCATCTCTCTAAATCTCACCCTGTGGTCTCTGCTTATTTACATTTCCCTCATATGAATTCAAGAAGAACGTTACACCCTACATGGAATTAATGGCCCAGGCAGCAGGCAGAAAGGGAAGCACACAAACACACACATACAAAGGCACGCACACCATTTTGATGTGTTTATTTGAACTGCGAATGATGGGGGATGGAGTGTTTGTGCGTGTTATGTGTGAGGGACACATGGACATGGAGAAGGTTGGGTGCTAAACTGCAGGTCCTGGTCCATTTCACACATATCTACTCACTTATACTAAGTCTGCTTGTTTCTCAGCGTCACACACAGAAGCTTCTCTGTACGGGACGTCCCAAAGACCGATCAGAGCACAGGGGCTAGATTGGAGTCGCACACGCTCCACAAACCTCTTAGTCTTGGAATTAAACCCTCCTTTGTCATTGCTAATTTTCTTTACTTAGCAGGAAGAGACCGAGGCACTGTGGGAATTGTCAGGCCAGATCTGATCCACATATGGAAAACAGCCCGTCTGCCACACAATGGCATTGACTGGAGCCGCTCCAAATCTCCACAGTCTCCTTAAGCAAGCTGCCAGTGATTAAATATGGAGATTATTCTGGGATGGCTGTGAGATCCAGAGCTGCTAGACTTTCAGAAGAATTGTACTTTTAGGAGTACAACAGCTTGTTACTTGTACCAAACTAATACTTTGAAGTTAAAACACTTACTTATCCCACAAATTACCCTTAAGCTATTGAAGTTATATCAATTAATATCCTGCCATTCACCAGTTTTGTAATAACTGTGAATGGTGTCAGAGTTTGAGTCATATGTTGTAACTAAACTCTCTTGCTTATCTAAACTGCATGTTTAGCAGTTGCCAGAAGCCATTATAATTTATAAAGTTTACTTACAACAAAACCATCCCTTTACTTTAAAAGGCATTCATCAACTCTCTAAAGTTAAATGAATTAAAGAACTTTTTAATAGACAAATGTGCTTTTTGGAGCTTTAAAAACATGGGCACAATTCATTGCAATCACAAAACTGGGAGTGAAGATGGAAGGCATTTACTCTACACTACCAGACAAAAAGTTGTCGATCCCAGATGTAAGAGCAACAAATAATAACTAGACTTCTAGTTGATCATTTGGAAAAGTGGCAGAAGGTAGATTTTTCTGATAAATCATCTCTTGAACTGCATCCCAATTATCACAAATACTGCTGAAGACCTACTGGAACCCGCATGGACCCAAGATTCTCACAGAAGTCAGTCAAGTTTGGTGAAGGAAAAATCATGGTTTGGGGTTACATTCAGTATGGGGGCGTGCGAGAGATCTGCAAAGTGGATGGCAACATCAACAACCTGAGGTATCAAGACATTTGTGCTGTCCATTAAATTACAAACCACAGGAGAGGGAAAATTCTTCAGCAGGATAGCGCTCCTTCTCATACTTCAACCTCCACATCAAAGTTCCTGAAAACAAAGAAGGTCAAGGTGTTCCAGGATTGGCCAGCCCAGTCACCACTCATGAACATTATTGAGCATGTCTGGGGTAAGATGAAGAAGGAGGCATTGAAGATGAATCCAAATAATCTTGATGAACTCTGGGAGTCTTTCTTTGCCATCCCAGATGACTTAATTAATAAGTTATTTGAGTCATTGCAGAGATGTATGGATGCATCCTCCAAGCTCATGGGAGTCATACACAATATTAATCCTTTTTCCACTGCACCATAACTTTATATTCTATACTGTACATTATTTGTGTTAAGTGACAAGACTTTTGTCAAGGCAAAGTCAGACTTTATTATCCTAATAAATAATAAAAAATCAAGGCATGATCATTTTTTATTTAGGTAAAAAAAAGAGTAATTTAGAGGCCTTTGCCTTTCATGGAAGCCACTTCTAATACCAAATGATCAACTAGAAGTCAGGTTATTTTTTGTTGTTACTAAAACTTGGAAAAGTGACAAGACTTTTGTCAAGCAATGTACACATAGAATGACATGTGAATGAAACCTTGTCATAAAATGTCAAATGATCAGATTTTACTGTCATCTGCTGAATAACGAAATAACTTATTTTTAAAGAATGTGTTCATAGTCCCTATTGACTTTATTTCTATCATATTATATAAGTAAATGGGAACCATCAACTGTCTATTCTTCAAAATCTCTACTTCTGTGTTCAGTAGATAAAAAAAGAAACTAAAAATAATTTTCTTCAAAACTTGATGGTGAGTATATGACAAAAAAGGATTATTTTTTGGATGAACTATAAATTTAAGTGTCTTAATGTCACTAAAACCCTAAACTCACACTCTGACGTAACACACCTGCCTTTCTGAGCTATTTTCCATCCCTGCTAATTGCTGGGAGAAAGTCATTGAAATCTGAAATAACTCACAGTTCCCTCTACCGACGCCTGAGAGAAGGTAGGCTGTAATTCTGCTGTGCCATATCAGAGCTGTTTCTTAAACCCCCAGCATGTGGGCGAAGAAGGGACATAAATAGCACACTTTCACTAAACAAAAAAGAGCCATTTAAAACACTGAATCTAATAGGCAAATGTATTGGAACGTTGTAAGAAACTCTGCTACACTTAAAGGCGTCATTAATAAGTGTTTGACTGAGCTAGAACTTCGAAAGATTTCACTTTAAAAATCACAATCCTAATGAATAACAACACCATGTACCATAATGAAAAATTCAATCCAGCTTGTCTGCACCCCAGCGGCTCTTGACTTGATGTAATTACTGATTAAAATGTTTAAACCGTTTAGCTTGTGGCTGGAATATGTAATCACTCTATTTTATCATTCACGGCTGGTGTCGAGAGACCAATCCGACAAATGCTGCATCTGTCACCCCTTCCGGCGATTCGTCACTGTGCGGGCGTAACAAGTCAGAGGATATGACATAATTATCCTATTTTGTTCATCTGTGCTGAACTCTAGCTATCGTGCCCTGAATTTGAACCCATAAACACAAAGAAATGCAACGGTCAATGTCAAAACACAAGGCTATAGGAGAAAAGGGTACTGTGTCTGTTTTCATCAAGCTTATCATGAATTACCATCTTCAGGTCAGAGGTCAGTAGCATAACAGCTAGCATGTGTGTTCTGTTGACACATGCTTGTTAATAAGAACTTTTGTCATTGCATGTCTTGTACAGTAATACAAATGCACTTTAACAGCAGAATAACAGCAATAAACGTAGAATAACAGCAAACAGCATTAGCTTGCAGAAGATAATATTAAAATCATGCTAAAAAGGCAAGGACATGTTGTGTTTTATATTCTAACAGCATCCTGGCTAGACCAACAAGACTTCTCTTGCATCGTCAGCTATCTTTGATATCATTAAGCCCCACTAGATTAGCGCTTAACTTGCATAATGCCTGATAATTAGTGCTTTGGCTATTTAAGGTCTTTTCATACAGATATGCTTACAACAGCATAACACAAACTAGTGTGAAGAAGAAAACACTATATTATGTTATAAAAGCATAATGTGTTTTAGATGCTAATGTAATGTAACTAAACCAACATGACCAATAGCTAAACATTGTCAACTAACATTAGTATGGTTACGATGCTCCACCAGTTAAATGCTAAACTAGCATAATACTTGTAAATTAGCACATTTGATATTTGAATTATTGTCATATTGATTAGCATGCTAAGTACAACAGCACAATGCTATATTAATGCTGATTTTAGATATGCTAAATATCGAGCTATGTTGTGTTTTAGATGTTTAACAGTGTTCTCTAGCAAAACAAGACTTTGTTAACTAAACTAGTATTGCCAGTAAACCTGGTATGGATACAATGTTCTACTAGTTTAGTACCAACTTTGCTAAAAAAAAAAAAAAACTGCTTAAGATGACCAGCTAAAACCAGCTTAACCAGCCCAGCCGGGTTGGGAGCCCAGCCAAACCAGCTATGTCTAGCTTAAACCAGGCTGGTCAAGCTGGTTTTGGCTGGTCATTTCCCAGTCCGACCAGCTAAGACCAGGCTGGAAATGGCTGGAAACTAGCTTGGATATGGCCAAAGCCCCTTCTAAAACCAGGCTGGTTGACCAGCTAAAACCAGCCAACCAGCCTAGGCTGGTTTAAGCTGGATTTTTCAGCAGGGAGATTAACATAGTGCCTGATAATTAGTACCTTTGCCGCTAAGAGCGTACTCACACTATGTACAGTTGCCTTGAATTGGGCCGAAGCACGCTTGTCTCCCCTCCCGTCTCCCCCGACAGCCCACATTACCGCTTACATTATATTCGGGCCTGAGCATGCTTACGTCATCGATGATGTGCTGTTCAGTTTAAGGAGAGAAGCACTCTCACTCAGCACAGTGGATATTTCTTTAGTTATATCATTTTCAGTTGAGATGAAGTGACACGCAGTCAAGTATTTCGCCGAACAGATCAGCCACATTTGACGCTCATAAACAATCATAAAGTTCTCGTGCTGCAGGAATTAAGAGGTTTGCTAAAGGTGCAGCTGTCATGCAGTGAGGGATTTGTGTCTTTAATAATCTACGACCGTTTTTCGTTCATTGAAAAGTAAGAATGATTAATAAATCCATATGAAACAGTCCCTTAAAAAAAAGTCACGTCTCGCCTTCAGTTTCGGGCTCTGGCGTGCTTTGCACTCACACTACAAGCGTACCGCGCCAAAGCCCAAGTGAACCACGCTCTGGCACACCTCTTCCAACCGGGCCAGGGCCGGCCAACTGAACCGTGCCGGAGCCAGGCCTGGGCATGGTTCGGATAGCATAGTGTGAGTACGCCCTAAATCTCATGATACATTTATGTTTGCTATAGTTTAACAGCACAATGTAGCATTAGCTTGTAGCAAATAAAGAGTATTATGCTAAAAAGGCTAATTAAACAGTGTGTATTTCAGATCCTTACAGTGTTCATTACTAGCTAACCCAACTTTCTTATCCAAATCATAATTGTTTACCTTCTTTGGTTAGAAAGCTTCACTGGCTTACTGGTAAACTAGCATAACTCAGCCTGTACTCTTCCAAAAAAAGCAAGTATAGCATGATGACGCTAGTAGTTTTAGATGCTAGTAGTGTTAGCTAAACCAACATAATTTCAATAGCTAAACATTGTCAACTAACACTGTTATGGTTATTATGCTCCACCAGTTAAATGCTAAACTAGCATAATTAGCACACTTGACATTAAAATTCTTGTCATATTGATTAGCATGCTAAGTACAACAGAAAATTCCATATTAATGCGGAGTTTAGAATATTACATCATGCTAAATATCGAGATATGTTGTGTTTTAGATGTTTAACATTGTTCTCTTGCAAAACAAAACTTTGTTAACTAAACTAGCATTCCTAGTTAACCTGGTATGGTTACAACATTTGACTAGCTTAGTGCCAGACTAACATAGTACCTGATAATTAGCACCATTGCCACTAAATCTCTTGATACATTTATGTTTGCTATAGTTTAACAGCACAATGTAGCATTAGCTTGTAGCAGAAACACAGTATCATGCTAAAAAGCCAAATTAAACAGTGTGTATTTCAGATCCTTAGAGTGTTCATCACAAGCTAACCTGACTTCCTAAGCCAAATCTGCATTGTTTGCCTTCTTTGGTTACAAAGCTTCACTAGCTTACTGGTAAACTAGCATAAATCAGCCTGTGCATGGCTGTAGTCTTTACCTCCATTGACCTTCTCAGCAGGAAGGCTAACAGACCCACAGCTGTTCTTGATCACATATTGATCTGTTTATGCTATCGTTTAGTGCGTTTAAGTGCGTTTCCTATCAGATAGACATCTTGTTTTATTTATTTATTTTTGCTTAGTATGAAGCAAATGATGTTGCAAATCACTCCATATGTGCATCTAAACATGATCTAGCAGACCACTTATATATACATATGTAGCACAGAGGCAATGAAATGAAATAAATATGTAAGGCTCTCAAATTTGAAATGACGCTAGTAAGCAGTTTTGCCTTCCTCACAGGATTCTGTGTGTAGGAGTGTGAACAATGTATGAACTCCACCATCTGGTCTATTTTACAGCCTGCACGAGCAAATCCTTCCCATTTCTAAAGTAGCATCTCCAGTTTTCATTTGTCCACTTTTATTCTCCCCTCAGGAGAGTGGTCTTTTTGTCCATAAGTAGACGAACGAGATGTTGTTGAGATAAGAACAAAAGGAGTTCAGGACAAGAGAGGTCACACTCGCGGGAGTCTACAGCACACAGCCCTGTTTTAGAGGACAGTTGAGGAATTTGACACACTAAAGTTGGTGACCTCCGTAAACTTTAGAGATCCTGTGTCGGCCACAAACACATACTGTACACACACACACACGCACACACGCACACATGCACATACGCACAAACACACACATATTAAAAACAGATTTCAATTCGAACAGAAGTCATACACAAACCTGAAATAAATACCTATTGTCCCATTAAGAGAATGTTTAAAAGAAATAAGATTATTAATTTATTCAAATATCATATGTCAAAAAATGGTGTTTGGAGTTTGTGGGTGGAAATTACTGCATTTGCCAATCAAAAATTGCTGACTAATCCATGTGTATAAATACATTTCAGCCTTTATACCTGTATATTGAAGTTCTGTACTGTATGTTTACAAGTTTTCTCACAATGTCAACGAAACATTCTGCACCGTCAAAGGCACCCAAAAGCAACATAGAGTCATTCTGAAAACGTAGCCTCTATATATGTTTCTGGAGATTGCAAATTATGCAGCCAGAGCTACATACGTATGGCTGCATTTCATCTTTAAAACGAATGCTACGGGGTGGCATGATGCAGTTCCTTTTCGTGCTTACCAGCTAACTGCTTATCTGCACGTGGAAGGCTTTTCCACTGTTACCAGTTTGTCCGGTAGTTCGACACATACGTCGGCGGACTTAAGATGCAGAGCAGAGTTAAATGCGACGATGGGGTTCGATTCCGGTGAGGAACCGTTCCAGAAAACAGGTAAGACAAAAACAAAAGCCAAAAAATAAAATGCACAGGTAAATTATAGGGTGAGAATGTGTAAAATCTGAAAATGGGGTAAAAATATGGGCTTTTCTTTTTCTGGATTGCTTTTCAAGACAATGCGGTACGTTTTAGAGTAGGGGGTGAGTGGGTGAATCTGTGTTTTTGAAAACACTATTAGTTGGGTTTAGAGAAGGAGAAGAGTGGGAGGATCGGTCAGTTTGGTCAGTCAGTCAGTCAGTTAGTCAACAGCACCCTCTGGTGGATTTACGTGAGAACAGAATGCACACATGACACCTGCAAGAGAAATCTGAGATCTGAAAAAAACATACACAGCGGCCTCTGGCAGATTTGCGAAAACAAAAACTGCAAAAAAACGAAGCTCCTGGGACGCACTTTGTTCTCTACAAAAATATATATAGGGATGCGTAATCAGAATGTGTCTGGGTTGCCCAAAAGGCAGGGGAAGATGCTAACTATCGCACAAAAAGTTGGACTTCTGGACATGCTGAAGGAAGGTAGAAGTTACGCATGTGTTTAAACAAGAGAGAAAAGTGTGAAAATGTTAATGCCTGTCTGAAAAAAGTGTACAAAGAGTGTAGTGAGGGGTTTTACAGCCTTAAAACATCTATAATAATTGTAAAAAATAAAGCCTGATTTCACCTATTGTGGGATATTTTTAGAACGTGACTCTTGCGATTAACGAGGGACCACTGTATTTATTTAAATAGTTGTTAATACCACATGGACAGGTGGAAAGGTAATGTACCTCTGCTGACCAAATATTTTATACAATATTTCAACATGAGAACAGGCACACACACTTTTTTAATAAAATACTCCTAAACTGTGTATTGCATAACTACCCTGAATGAATGAGACTCACTGTTTTTGAAAAATTCATTTAGTGATGCAAATTACACAGAAATGTCACACCTCAGCTTTGTACAAAAATTTCACACTGTTCCAGAACAGCGGAAACAAAATTTAGCCCGTGAGTCAGACATTTGAATAGGACAAAATGGAAATCAGTTGTATCAAAGCCTGACACCTGCCTATGGAAGAAACAATCGCCATGATTCATTTTGATGTCCTTTACATTTTCTAAGTGAGTTTTGCAGCCTAATTGCCTTGAGTTGACATTAATACTAAAGAGATGACTCAGTGTGGGTCTCAACCTCACCATTTTCATCTGCAACCAGATTTCTCAACTTCTCAACTCACTTTTTTTTCAGGCCGTTGCAAGCACTCTACAATACAGTCTTAGATTTGTTCAAACGGGCAATACAATCCATGACCAAGTCAGCTGCCTCTTCATCAGGTGTTAAATTGCAGACATGAAAAATGACAGCGGCCCATTAATGACAGACAAAAATGTCATGACAAGCAATTCAGCCTATTTTCTTGTAAGCAGAGTACAGGGTTGGTTATATTGGTATTTTAAATGACCGGACAATTGGATGATGTATAATTGTTAAGAGACGGTTCACCCCAAAATAAAGAGAGTCATATTTTTTTTACCCTCACGTCATTCTAAACTGTGTCTATAAATGAAAGTGAATGTGCAACTTTTTTCTTTTCGAAGTGTGGGCACTGAAATTACATAAAATCATTTGAAAGTAACATAAATGTGGTTGATATAACTCATTCACTATATTCCAAGTCCAATAAACTGCTAATCTGCCTATTCAGAGACCCAAATGATTGGGTTAACCCTTTCACACGTACAATCACACACACTTTCACACAACTGCTAAATTTCAAATATGACGGCGCGCGATGAGGCACAGAAAGAGGTGCGCAGCAACTGCCATAAATCACAATTTAACCATGCTTTCAAACAAAAATACATTTATATTGGGTTTCAGTCATTCAATCACACATAACTACAAACCATTTAAGGTTTGCAAAACATATAAACAATGTCTATAGAGACAGCAATAATAATTATTTTTCAATATAACTGGACGCTTTTTTCAGAGATTAAAGTAAGTCGGTAAGATTTACTGTTTATGTTACTATGCATGAGAGGGTGAAGTCTAGATGGGATACAGCTGAGTATACGCACATCAATATAGCATATTTTTTGTGACACTGTACAACAAGTAATATTTTTACATTACTGTGAGAGTTGGATTTAGGGTTGAGGTAGCGGTTGATGCTAATAAATTAATGCGTAATTTAATAAGTAGTTTAAACACTTCTCATGAACTTCCGCTGTATCACCTTGCATCCTATCCTCACAGCTGTATCCTTTCTAGAAACAACAGCAGCACCTATTACTTGTCATTTAATAAATAATATAATCATTATTAAACTGTTTAAAAGACAAAACATATGTTCTTTAACATATTTAATTATCACAACATAATAAAAACATTGGTCAATATTTACAGAAAAGGGCAAAAAGAAACAATACGATACATACATAGATCATTGGGGCTGGTGGGTCATTAGATAAACTTGACATGTCGCCATGGGAACTTTAGAACGCAATGGATTCTATGTAAGGGTAACAAAAAAAACTCATGCAGGAGGGTCAGCTGGAGTATTTAAAAACATGCATGAAATCGTGGAATCATTTAGATCTATTTTCAAAATGAGATGAAATGATTCAGCATCAGACTTAAATGATTAGTTCAACCCAAAATGAATATATATAAATATATTATATACATTTCTGAAGAGAGCAAAATACGTCCCAGAAGCTGTTTTTTTTTGCCGTTTTTTTTTTCACAAATCCACCAGAGGTTGCTGTGTACACCTTTTCAGATCTCAAATTTCTCTCGCGAGTGCCATTCGCACCTGCTGTTCTCACATAAATCCACCAGAGGCTGCTGTCGACTGACTGTTGACTGACTGACTGACCAACCAACCGATCCACCCACCATCCTCTTTCCCTAAACCCAGCTGATAGTGTTTTCAAAAGTACAGAATAACCCGCCCAGCCACTTCCCTAAACCCAACTGCAGTGTTTTAAAAAGCAATCCAGAAAAAGAAACAGATTTTTGCGTTTTCAGATTTTATGTGTATATATAAAACACACACAAATATAACCCTATATACATGTATATGTATATAGGGTTATGCTTTCAGAATGAGACTATGTTGGAATAAAGTGACTTAATACATATCTTGTGAAGATAAAAAAACTAACAGGATTAAATCTCAGTTTTGTTTTATTCCCATATAAACATTGCTTGGCAAACAATGTTTACAACATTCTAAATTAGTTCCAGAAGATCAAGCATGCTTTCTTGACAGGAGAGAGCCAATGAAGTTTATTAAGGATGAATCAAACATCTCTACTTCTCATGTGAATACACAAAAAAAGAGGTGAATTTCACCCTAAACGAAAACTGCACAACCTTCATGTTCACTTTACCAGTGGAATCCCATGTTAAAACATATGTAAAATAAATATCAAATATGGTTTTTAAATATTTTAATGTAAAAAACAAAACAAAACTAATGGACCAAAGAAAAAGAAATCCTACAAGGTCAAAATTTACTTGTATTGCTACTTGTGGGGACATTTGGTGTCCACAATGTAAGGAATACAAGACACAAACACACACGTACAAACACACACAAACCTTTTTCTGCTCATGACAGTCTAATAAGAAACTATGACAGATCTGGGTTATGCGCTATTGTGAGTTGCTTGCTTATATATGTCTCAATAAGACTGAACAAATGGACAAATGATTAAGCTTAAAAACTCACCGTGGCCACGACTGATTCTCTTTCATTACTAAAGAAACAACCTCTTCTCCAGCCCCAGGGATCTATGTGTGTGTGCAGTTGACAATGAGCTTCATGAGCAACATAATTGTTTGCAAATGGTTCAGTCAAGCAATGCTAAAAACACATGGTATGGGGCTCAAAGTGCCAATGTTCAACATATAACATGCTGACTAGCAGATAAACCCAGAAAATGAGACACATCCAGTTGATCTCCTGATGTTGTGCCAGCAATTATTTAGCCTCAGATTTAGGACTTAGGGAAAGAGCATTTTGGGGGAGGGATACTAGTGAGGGAGGGTTCGGGCGTTAATGGTTAAATGTTTTGCTCGCCTTGTTTTAAAGTCACTGGATCAAGATAGCTTCATAAAACACAGCATGCTGTTGAAATTAGACCAAATGCTTCTGGGTGCATGCAAGCTTAAATGCTGCATTTTTGATTGTAGATATCAGACTGACTAAAATTAGTAAGATATTTTAGGTGAACTTTATTTTGAGACACTGCAGGCAAAAAAAACCCCACAGCTTTACAGCTTTATTTTATACTTAAAGATTTTTTACAGAGGGACATGTTCATACATAACTTGACTTATATACAATATTTAATTCCACAAATAATCGTAAACATTAAGATTTTTTTTTGTCTGCTCACAGTATTTTCCGAATTATAGAGTAATAAAAGCCTTAAAAACCTTTGACTCTTAATTTTTTTATACTAAATATGTATACAAATAGCATATTCATTAAATAATGCCTGTAATAATAATAATAATAATAATAATAATATATTATTATTACTATTATTATTTTTGCAATGTCTTGCTTTAACCCAGCTGGGTAAAAAAGTCTCCTTAAAGTTGGAGGTCATTGTCCATCTTCAAGGAGAAGCTGGTTTTATTTGCAGGGATTTATTGGGCCCAGACATGAGACAGAAAGATGGATAGGGTTCTAGCAGTGTTACGTGTCAATATTTAAAATGAGGATTAGATGAAAAGAGAAGAGAAAGGGAAGAGAAAGAGTTTGCTCTTTCATTCTTGCACTGACAACAAGAGCCTTTCTTTCGCTTTCTTGGTGAAAGCAAAACCCTTTTTACAAAGTCGTTTTTTTTCAGTAGAGCTGAGCTTCAAAACAAACACTATATTGTGAGCCTTAGGAACAGCTTAAACCTACTATTAAACTGCAGAAATGCAAACACAATTCACACTACTGAAGAGCTAAACCTTAAAAAAAATTAATCTATAAATTCATATTAATAATAAATACATAATTACAATAATTACATAATATTTACATATTAATCATTACATAACTTAATACATTCCATACATATAATTCCATAATATTTTGTATAATTTAATACTGTACTTTGATAGATACTTTATAGTTTTAAATGATACATAAAACATAGCAAAAAAAGTAATGGTTGATAACTAAAATATAAATATGTTTTATTTAGTATTTATTAATATGTATATGTACTATTATTATTGTTTGTAAAATAAGTAAGTGTTTTTTTTAATGTACACAAGATACTTAAGGTCAAAACAAGATTTTTGAAAATAACAACCCAGGCTTATTCTTGGTACGTACCCCTATATACATATCTGGAGAGCGCCAAATACATCCCAGGAGCTACGTTTTTTTGTGTGCAGTTTTTTTTTTTGTGCAGGCCACTGTGTACGCTTTTTCAGATCTCAAATTTCTCTCTCAAGTGTTATTTGTGTCTGCTCTTCTTGCGTAAATCCACCAGAGGCCGATGTCGACGAACTGACAGACTGACCGACTGACCCACCCTCCTCCTTCTCTAAACCCAACCAATAGTGTTTTCAAAAACACAGATTGACCCTCTCACCGACTTTGCTAATCCTGAACAATAGTTAAAAAAAAAACAATCCTGTTGGCGTAATAGCCTAGTAGTTAGCGCGTCGACATATGGTGCAGTGGCACATCAGGGTGTCCCGAGTTCAAATCCCGGCTTGAAGACATATCCCTACCCTACCCCCCCCCTCTCTCTCCAACTTCGCATCCTGTCTCAATACTGTCCTATCTAATAAAGGCAAAAAGGCCACAAATAAATCATAAAAAAAAAGAAAAACAGTTCCAAAAAAAAAAAAAAAAAAGCCATCGCCTGATTTCAGATTTTACCACATTCTAACCCTGTCATTTATTTTATTTGTGGGTTTCTGTTTTTGTTTTGCCTGTTTTCTGAAACCGTTCTTCACCGGACATGAACCCTGTCGTCATGGTCAACTCCTCTCTGTGTCTCAAGTCTGCCGATGTACATGACGAGCTACTGGACAAACTGGCAACAGCGGGAAAGCCATCCATACGGAGATAAGCGTTCAGCTACTAGCGAGAAAAGAAACGGCACCATACGTCCCGTAGCATTCGTTTTAAAAACAAAATGCAGCCATATATGTACCTCTGGCTACATAGTTTGCGGTCTCCAGATATGTATATAGGGCTACGTTTTGAGCCTATGTTGGAAAATTAACACCTCAACTTGTAGTAACTATTGCAATTGTTCAATGCACAACATCAAAACTCGTCATCTGTAAATTACTACAACTGAAATTTAAGAAATGTTTATTTCTTTTCTTCCAATCTTAGAAGTCTTGGGTTTGGTATGGAGGTGTGAAGCCAGATGGAAACTCAAGAGGAGCTCTGTGTAATTTTAAAAACCAGAGCAAACGCCAACAGTTCTCTACTGGTAGAGAAGCAGGACTCAGCCTCTGCCTCTGGAGTTACACACACATACAGCATAAACAAACAAAACACACCGTCCATATTCAAACATTGAAACTCAACGAAAGCTTATTTACAGATCCTGTCCACCTCATTACACCCACACAGTTGGTCGGTCCCAGTGAAAGCCTAAAGGAGTGTGTTACATTTATAACAATCACTTATCAAAGTCAGCACAGCTTTCAGCGGCTTAATGAGTGAAGGACTGCTTAGCCAGACCTGCAGAACTATACATACAGCGGATGAAAACTGCAGCCTCAGTGATATTTCTACAGCTAATGGCCTTTTAATATTCCTGACGTGTGGTTTGCACTCGGGTGCTAGATGCTTGTGTGTGTTTGAAGAAGAGCACAACACATTGGATGCTGCACTAGGAAATTGCTTTCAGAAAAAAAAATAACTTTATGGGCTATTAAATAAAATAGCAAAATAATTGTTAAAGTATACTGAAAATGGGATTTTTTGGGGTGCAATTTAGTTTTTGGGAAAATTGTTACCACAGCAAAAAAGGTGTATTTAAATATGAAATGAAATGAAAAATAAATAAATAAATAAATATATAGAAATAAAAATACTTTCATTTTCAATTATAGAATAAGAGTCAAAATTAGGTTATTAAAATAAAATAATATAAAATAAAAATATGAAATGAAGCGAAACCAAAAAGATAAACAATAACAAAAATAATAAAGTTTAATAACAAAAATAACAAAAAATATATTTTTATCACAGACTAAGAGGCAAAAATAAGTAATAAAATAAATAAGCTATTAAAATAAAATTAAATATAAAATGAAATACAAATAGATAAACAAGAATAAAACAACCTTCATTTTTTTAATCATAAACTTTAAAATAAATAAAAAACAAAAATAATAAATAACTTTACTTTTTCAGTCATAGACTGTATATATTACTGAAACACTCATCTTGTCAGAGTAAAAAAACACAAAAAACTAACCTCAATTATAGCTTAAATCTCCTCTCTAAGCTCTGTTTTCATAGCAAAAATAACTGTAAAAAAACAAACAAGCTGATCTAGGATCAGTTTATCATAAATGATCTTGAAAGGGTCATAAGGGATCATAAAGGATCCATGATCCTGACTGACGTGTCCGTCAGTCAGCGCTTATACATGCATTCACTGATTCACTAAAGGACGATGATTGACGCACAGCTTTAATGGAAAGAAAGTGAATGCAGACATTTTTTATTAAAGAACCCCTATTATGGGTTTTTGAAAATGACCTTCTATGTAGTGTGTAACACAGCTGTGAAGTGAAATATCCAGCTAAAGCTTAAATCTGAAAGTGGACAGTGTTTAAAACTATTGATTTATCTATAAAAGAGTCGACCCATAGTGTTAGGAATGAATCGTCTTGATAACGAGTCTTTAGCCGTTTCGGCGTGACGTGGATATGAAACATAATGGTTGTGTGCGCAGACCCGCAAAATTTAAACCTGCGGCCCACTTACTAACACAGCAGCAAATTAAAGAGGAAGATAAACAGATCCTGAAGTCATGAGTCATGAAGATGCTGTGCTTAGCTGGATATTATTGGAAGTTTGAGGGAAAGTTGGTGTTATATTCTCTACCCAAAGATAAAGCTGTGAAGAGTCCGTGGTTGAGGTTTATTTTTTCCAAAAAAGGAAGGATCAGAAAAGACTACTGACATATGAGACTTTGACAGAGCTCCACAGGAACTATCAATACACAGCTCATGGATTATTCCTCCATTTTGTAATGAGGGTTGGTGATCGTTGGGCAAAGCAGAGTACAGGTAAGCCCTGAGAACATATAACACTTATACATATCGCAACTAAAACCATGCTAAAATCACGATGTGTGCCGCTTTCTTTGCGGATTTAAACGTGTTTGTGAGCTTGTAATCCAGTCGTTTATCATTGCTATGGCTACCGTCAGCTGTTCTTTCACACGTGCGGCGGTCAAGGTTCAGAATAGTTCAGCTTTTGCCACTGTGTGGATTAATACTGAATGTGTGTTATTGTTAATAAAAAAGCAATATGCTGGTGTTTAACTAGGATTCTACTTCCTGCTTTGCTACTGTTCGGACGCTTCTGCCTACTGCTCCGCTCCTTGCACTCTTGTTTTTATATTTTATACTCTAATTTTAGCTTGAGCCTATCAGCACAGTGCTCAAACAACACAGCTTGAAGATCAACATCGAATCTACAAACTTTCTGGAATACATTTTACCAACAAGAGGGGAATTATCGTCTAAACAATCCTCCCGCTACCAGCTGCTTACATTTCTGAGATGGGAAAACATGGCTGTGAAAATGGCTCTGGAGCGTATTGATTTAGAATCTCTCTGCTGCACAAACTGCCACAAACTTCTACAAAAGATTTCACTCTGTCTCGTGCTGAAGGCTGTCAGTGTCGACCAATCGCAACAGGCTGTCATCTGTCCAATCAGCGGTCCAATCAGCAGATTAGCTTTGCGCTAAGGAGGGGTTTGGGAACAAATGAATCACTGAACGATTCATATGGGAGTCGCTGTGAAAATTAGGTAAAAATAAATGCATATTATAAGTCCATGAAAGTGTTTTTTGACCTTGCATGCATATTAGACTGTTGTTGGAGACCTTTACAACCAAAATATCACCCTATTTAATGTATAATGGGGGCTCTTTAATTTCAACATGCTTTCAAGATAAAAAAAATTAGAGAAATATGGGAAAATACTTAATAACAGGATGATAGCAGGATAGAATGGTAAAATACGGGAGAATCCTGGTAAAAAAGGAGGGTTGTCATGTATGAAGTGAAAGGTTTGTTGAACAACAGTTTTGTTTTTTTTCTTCCATTTTTTTTCTTCTCCACCATCAGGTCACTTTCGGGTCTCTGTAGAATCCAGCATTCACATATCATGTCTTTTCTGAGCGCAAGTTTGTTTTTTCCAATAGAGGTGCAGCTGCGTCTTCCAGGTGAGCCCAGTTGAAAACATCTTAACTGTCGAGAGCGCACCGTGAGTCATGTGACAAGAATTGACCAATCAGCTTCATACTTTGTATGGATTATACACATTTTGGTAGACTAATTATTTACGACAAACACAAAACAATGCAGCAATGTTTTTTCAGCTTGTCATCCTCTGAAGATGGTCGTTTAACAATCTACGTACACTTCCATCTCCACCCCTGTTGTCTTCTGGTGTGTTTGGAAAATCAATTACAACTGTGCATTTCGACTTGTTTGGAAAAGACTCCTAAACGATTTTGTGTCCCTAAGGTAAACAAGAGAGGAAACGGAACGAGCCAGAGAAAAAGAACAAGAGAAAGAAAAAAAGCTTGATTTTTCTGACAGACCATCAGGCTGAAGGAGTGAATGAGGGTCTGCCAGATCTGCATACTGCTGCACATAAGAAAGCCAACAAAAGCCTGATGGAAGATGAGATGAAACAGTGCGATGCCTCTGTTGGCAGAGCTTTGTCAGGATGAAGGCCAACACTGCGAATGTAATCTTTTATGAAGACTGCAGGACTACAGTCATGAAGCCCACACACACTCGCACTTCAGTATGAAACATGATCGAGGCTAAAATTTGGCTTAACATTGCCTAAATTAATGGATATGAATGAGGAGAAGAGAAACAGTGGAGTTGAGCATGTTAAGGATTTGGATACTGTAATGTTCTGTATTAAGGCTATACTAATACCCCTCTATTAAGCTAAATGAGATGTAGTGT
Source organism: Danio tinwini (assembly GCA_903798205.1). Lineage (NCBI taxonomy): Eukaryota > Metazoa > Chordata > Actinopteri > Cypriniformes > Danionidae > Danio > Danio tinwini. Next base: position 2,885,139 of record CAIGQZ010032461.1, on the reverse strand, counting down.
TAAATATCTAAACTAAATTTAATCCTTATGTGATAAGTTCCTATTTTAATAAGTGATTCAATGGTTCATTCATTTAAATGATTCATTTAAAAGTGATGAATGTGCCTTTATGACTTATTCACTTCCAAACTCAGTCCTGGAGGGCCGGTGTCCTGCAAAGTTTAGTTGTAACCCTAATCAGACACACCTGAGCTAACTAATCAAGCTCTTACTAGGCTTTCTAGAAACATCCTTGCAGGTGTTTTGAGGCAAGTTGGAGCTAAACTCTGCAGGACATCGGCTCTCCAGGACTGAGTTTGGACAACCCTTACTTAAACACTCATTCTTTGATAATTCAAAGAACTGCAGAGTTCCAAATATTTTTCAAGGACAAAACAGAAAAAAAAGCCCAGAGGTATGTTAAAAATGTCTCACTCAATGTAAAAGTCTTGTTTTATGCTTTATGTGAAATCAATATCACAGTTGGAATTACACTTGTGTGCTGGATAACTGCCTTCTTGCTTGTGTATTATTATAGAACTTGATTATATATTTAAACATATTGCCTATTAATTAAATAGGCCATTCATAAAGAGAGCCTTTCAATTCCTTCCAGAATGAATCAGCTGATTGAATGAATCAATTGAACGAAGAACTCAGTCACTTGCTGTTTGGACACTTACCAAATATAAAAATCAGATTTCCATACTTAAAAAAAATATTCTAAAATATAATACTAATTCAACGCATTACTGTGTTTTTTTATTCAATAAATGTAGCTCAATAATCAAACTATTTGCCTTAATCTGAATAAGACAATAATATGATTAAGGTGTTTACATGAGTTGCTTTTTTTAATGTTCCTTTCATGATTTAGCTTGACATGTTATAGCATATAATTCGCTTAACGTCATGACGTCACCACGCTATCTACGTTTCCTCCGGAGTTTCATGTAATTTTAGTTGTTTCATTTTTAATTTGTCGACTTTAACTGCAGTTCGGAACTTTCAGTGACAAACGAGATATTGAATGCGAGTATGAACCTGCATGCAGGTGTCTGTGGTCCTTCGCTGACTTTGTAGGTGCAGAGAATAGTGTCAAACAGCCGTGTGTGTACAGACTATCCTGTCGCAAAACATGGCGAAAAGTCCTACATGATGGTAATAGCTAGATTAAGGTGTTTACATGGCTGTACAGCACTTTAATAATGCGACTAAAATTGGCATACTCCACATGTCTTAATTCGATTTCATTTTCGATCTATTATGACTTTAGTCGGGTTAAGGTAATTAAAAATAGCTGTTTACATGATAGAGTCGTAATCAGAGTATTGTCTTAATCGCATTAAAGGTCCACTGCCTTATCATTTTTAACCTTTCAACACAAACACACCTGTGAATGCTGTCACGGTTGCAGTCTGTGCGCACTTTCTGGTGTGTCTCTGTTTTTGTCATGTGGTTTGTTTATCAGCTGCACTGATCATTCGTGTCAGCTGTATCTTATTATCTCTGCTATATATGTGCTTGGCGTTCTTTTGTACCTTGTCAGTTCGTTGTTGCTCAATTGCTCTCGTGTTTTATTAGGACGCTCGGTTATTTTGGATCTGCCTGTCGTCCCGAAGATCTTTCAGATCTGGACTTCTTGGACCTGTTCTGTCTCCTCTGCACTCTTTTCTGTTTTGTTTTTGACCTATTTGTTTCATTCGGTCAATAAAGACCTTGCAATTGGATCCTCTCTGTTCTGTATTTTTTTATAGCGCATGACAAATGCATGATAAAGTGAAGATGCTCCTGACAAGGCAAATATTGAAGTCTCGCAATAGAAGTTATTATTCCCTATTGTATTTGTTGAAATAAACAAATAACTAATAGATACACCATTGTATTTGCCAAAAATACTGCACTGAAAAAGTAGACTGTTGTAATCTTAGCATGCTACATCTGTTGTGGAAACATCAGTCTGGCATCACACCTCACACTACACTTCAGGTTCAGAAGACGATGTAGCTGTTGTAAAACCGTTTAAAAAGATACCAAACTAAGCATGTCCATAATATTAAAGTAACAGTACTGTAAACTACTTAGTAACTTCAGTCATTTCACGAAGTAATGTCTTAAAAAGCTGAAAGAGTACTGCTGACGATACTAATTAACTTTGCCATCTGAATAAACATAACTAAAGAACATTGATTGACGCTTACAAAATCTGTAGAGACGGGACAATTAACACGAACTGGAACCATGTCTTTTTTTAAAAGAAGACGAGTGGCAAATCTGAATTTTACCATTTCTAGATTCGAAAAGCTTATCATGCATATTAATAAAGTTGCATTTCATTCTCAATAGAGTGCTCTGATTGATTCGAACCAAGTCTCAATGAAGTCACGTTGTACCGGCCGGTACAAACATCCAGTCTCCACACTGGAGTTTACACAATGGTCTCATCACCGTGGCGTTGCTTCAAAATGTATTTTCAAACTGGAAGAACAAATTCGCTCAAAACAACGCAAAAACAACCAATTTTCACCTTGACGTGAAATATATGTGACCTAATAATGTTTTTTAGCAACATGGCACATATATATGACTGTCAACATCTCAAAAAATGTGTTTTGGTTTTTTATGACCCGTTAAAATCAGATTATTAGTGTCCATGTAAACATGCCAATGTGATGCTAAAAAGATGTTACCAAAATAGAAGGCTTTCTTCATTATTAATTCTAGTCTTTATTCTCTCTCTCTCTTTTTATCTCTTTCTCTCTCTCTCTCTCAATATCTTGCTTGCCTTTGTCTTTTTCCCCCTTGTTGTGTTTTTTATTTTCTTTCCAAGGAATCTCTGAGGCCGCTAGCATTACTCGGAAACATGCTGCTCTCCGCACGCGTACACACACACGCACAAACCTATAATTTTTCTCATTCCTCTGGACAATTGTGACAGGACTATGAAGACATCACACACAGCAGAGTGGTGGAAAAGTCCCGTTCTGTCGCTCAACACACTGTTGTGGAGATCTCGCCTGTTGTCTGGCAAAACACGCAGAGGTATCTCAAGCATGCCCAGCAGTTGGATCCTCTTACACACACACACACACACACACACACACACACACACACACACACACACACACACACACACACACACACACACACACACACACACACACACACACACACACACACAATGGGATGGTTGGAAAGTTCCTGAGGTTCACAAACTGCAATGTTGGATTCATTACAAAGTGAGAACACTCTTCATTTGGGAAGCTTTTCTGTCCTCATCATTGTGTTTAGGAGTCGAATGCCAATGTTTTAAGTGGCAAGCAGGGGTGTGTGGCTGTAGTTAATCAGCTTTGCCACCACAAGAACAAATGGTGCTTTAATATATATAGAAATAGAAAAAAAGTAGTAAATTGTAACACACAGTGGGTGAAAAGTTAATGAATAAACATTTGCAATAATCTATACGCCATATGAACGTTTTCATCATGACGCAAGTTCTATAGTCATTTTATGACTATGACTATAGGTAATTTTCACACACCCTGTATCTCATAACATTATTGAACTATTTTTGCTAGTGCTGGATGATTAATCTAATGCGATTTCAATGCGCATTTTGTCAGTAAAGCGGGTTCTAGTAAATCTCCAGCATGTGCATTCAGATGGAGCAGAGTTTACTACAGAGAGTAAAGTTCTTATTCACTGATAAATTACACAAAAATCAGTTTTAAAAGGAAACTTTATTCTGTTCTATGAATGCTAAGGGAATTTGATGGGTTTCTTCATGGGCATGAGAAGATTTTTACAGATCATGCTGGGCTTCCCTGACAAGATGCGCATGACAACTGTAGCATTGCTAAACCTTTTTTTTTTGTGTGATCAATGTTTTATTGTCTTTAGATTAATAAAATAAAAGAATTCAAACAAACAGGGGAGAGAAAGCAACAGACATATCAACAATTTTCAATCTGAAAGAGAGAAAAAAAAATATTTTTCTTTATATCTTTATATAGTCCAAAATGCTGGAGGAAAAACATTGCCATGCATCAATGGTACTAGGTTTAGCCTTATTAATTTGTGCTTTTGTACCTTCACAAGTCACTATTTTAAGGAGGCTATGAATCCAAAATGTTTTTGCACACATTTGTGGATTAAACTAATTTTGTATGATTGCCTTCTTTGCAGCTGTAAAACCAGCAAACAACATTTTTTTCTTTAGTGTACTTATACAGAAATTAGAATCATCATTGAGAAAACATAAACCAGGATTAGACACATAATCATCATTGCTAAATCTTGTTTGCTATTTTACTTGATTATAATTGATCGATATTTTAAATAATTCACCATTCAAAAGGTTCATGTGCTGAATGATGATTTACAGTGAAAGGGAATAAAGAAAAGAAGATTATAGAGCAGGAAATGTTTAGGGAGCTGCACATGGACAATGCATTGTGCAAAGAGAAAAAAAAATTGTTGGAGGTCAATAAATAATTTTGCTGCAACTGATCAAGCAAATGTTTCTTTGTTTCTGTTATTGTAAAGCTTATTTATTCTGATGTTGTGATATTGTTTCTATATCTCCTCACCGAACTCCCCACTGACCTGTTTCCAGCTCTCTCATTGGCTGTTAGTTATTGCTGATGAGTTTTTCAGTTAGAACTCATGATAAAAGTGTGTATGGGAAGCATCGTCAATGCACTGTGATGCACTGAGATATCGAATTGAACCAAATCAATGGCATGATACTCGTAACCCAACCGAACCGTGAGACAAGTGTAGGTTCACACCTCTACTGTTAGGATCCTTGAGGCTGGGGCTCCCTCCTATTTAGTCAGGAAAAAAGGGAGTTTCGGCTCAGGTAGGTCTTGGATTAGGCTAGAAAAGGGGAAAAAGTCAGGGTGGACGGGGGGATTCAGTAAAACAGGCTATTTATGTGTGTTTGAATTCATCTGATTGGTATATTGTATGATTGTTAATGTGGGACCAGCTGTGGTCAATCATAAGCACGTGATCCTCTCAAAATTAGCTTATTAAAACTTCACAAAATGAGCTACTGTGCAAACTGACTACAGCAGAAAAGTTGTCCATATGGAGATACATAGGTGAGGAAAAGGCATTGTATGACAAATGTTGTGCAAAGAACTTATCAGTTAATAATAAGTCTCTGTAAATATCATTAGTGTGAAAAGCAACAAAAGTTGTTGGCGTGACACTGCCCCGTAGTGTTTTTTTCACCTAGAAAGTGCAGTCAAATGTATGTTTCAGAGCTGTTTTGCGGATTTACAAAGATTTGGACTGAAGCACGTATTTCCAGTGAGCCTCTGTTGTGCTTTTCTCTCCTTCACTTTGAGTTTTGATCAGCTATCACTGCTACGATGCTGTCACAGACTGACAAACACTTATTCACGCATGGTCTGTTTCATCTGACATCCATTCATGTTATCATATCAAGAACACGCTGTAAAGTTCAGTCTTGTCACACTTAAGCGTGACTTATAGAAAGTCATCCCTGGGGGTCCGTTTGCCATATTGTGCTGCGAAGCTTTTAAAACGAGTGTGTATAGATGAGGTCTGCTGATCGCGCATGGCGTGACGTGATGGAGTGGGGTGTTAGCTGCCAAGGCTGCGGTTTTGGACAGCCGGTGAGAAAGAAAGAGGGTGAGATGACGAGAAAAAAATGAGAGAGGGGGGAGGGATACTTCATTATAGACTCATTTATCATCATAGGGACTGTAGCTGCACCTTTATTTCCTCACTTATTTTATATATGCTCCTCTTTTCTTCCTCCAACCTGCTAACTTCTGTTCTCCATCTTAATCTTTTCTAACGGCATCCATGTTTCATCTTCTCTTTTTTCTGACTCTTGTTTCTTATGGACATACAAATAAAGCTGTATCCAAGATTCAGGCCGACTCTGGATCAGTATTGATCAAATAATGTGCAAATAATAATGGGCTATTGCTTCAAAATTGCATCTCACTACATGTTGTTGCTCACCTGTTCCTTGGTTATTTTGTATATTGTTTTACTAGCACAATATAGCCATAATACACTATAACTAGGGCTGGGGGATTTGGCCTAAAATCAAAATTTCGATTGATTGAACATTTTAACTCGATTACAATTAATGAACAATTATTTTATTTATTTATTTATTTATTTTTTGCACTTATAATTTACTGACAAGTGAGAGATTCTTGAATAAAGGGAGCATTACTTGATTTTAAAATATTTGAAGGACAACAAACACTTCCTACTATCTATGATTATTTATTGAACATCAATGCTGAACAACTGAAATTAAGTGTGTTTTCACATCTGTGGTTCTGTTAGCATTGTAGCATTTTTCTGTTGTTTTTGGGTTCTTTTCACACCACACTGATTGCTTTGGGCCGAATGAGTTGAAACAAACCAAAATGCAGTCATGTGACAAAATCCACACCACTCATTGGCCAGATGTTATTAAACGTATTTCCTAAACTGCTTTTCGATTAGTCAGAATTAATGCCAATGAAACTCCCTCAAGTAAATAAACCGGCAGACACAAAATGATGCTTTTTACTATGGAGGGACGACTGCGCTGGCTGATTGTACAGTAGTATACTATATAGTTTGTATACATCACTTTAGACAAACTATACATTTTGAGAATGAAGCACAGCTGTGGCTGAATAACAATGTTTTAATGCATTGTAAACAGAGAAGGCGGATCGCAAGTCACTTCAGGAGGAGGCGTGAAATAATTTTGCTAATTTTACAACTTCTTCCTGAAATATTACCAACGATGCATCAGGTAATGTTTTTCCCTCTCTCTCTTTCTGTTTAAAATTGTAGGTAAAGCGCTGTCAACAACTATTTTTCCTCCACACCCCAAAAGATGGGACAGTGCATCAGACTATGGCAGCTGGATAGTCCAAAAAGGCACAGTACTTTTTGCGGTTGGGTCTGTTTTAGTTCGGTTCATGTTCTCACCACAAACAAACTGCTCCAGGGTTCCTTTGAAAGCTCTTCAAGGAGGTCTCTGTAGGCTTTTTTGGTCCACTTTTGGTGCACCAAAAAGTGAAAATAATTAACTTGCACTATTGCAAACAAAATAAATGATCTTCAATGTTTTTCATATTAAGCGTAGCAAATGAGCAGTATCTCTTCTAAATAAAATAACTCTTGTATATCCTGTAAATAATATTTTAAACCGCATTTCTTGCATCTTCTGTAAACTAATATTTTAATGTAAATAATCATTTTAATGTCTCAACGCATCTCTGGTGGAGCTTCCAATCATCATCAATGTAGTACAAAGTAACACAAAAGTACCAAACAGAGCCAAGGTATGTGATTTCACATGCGGTGGGAAAAGTAATGGAAAAAAATTGAGCTGGAAAAATGAAATCAATTATAGGTTCTGAATGTTGATTTCAATTATTTTTCGATTAATCACCCTGCCCTAATTATAACATTATAGCTTCTCATTACCTGCTTATTATATACATCCTGAAATGCTTTTCTGGGTTGTACACAGGTGAACTTTCATGCACTGTTATTCGTTCATCTTGAATCATACAGAATTTTTGTAATGACTTAATTCATCATTCAATTTCTCATTATTCACTTACAGGCTCCATATTTCCTAAAGAGTCATCAAGCCTTTATGCTCACTGAGTCAGATCCTTTCTAATCTTGCTGAAGTATTCAGAGATAAATGACATTTTTCAAACTCTCACACGTAGCAAGGCCGCCTGACTCACCACATTCAATTCTTTGTCATAACACAAAAATCCTCTTGGCTTCATGTTAGTCAGTGACCTTTAAGCTCCTTTTTTATTATTATTAAAAACTAATACATGACAATATTTAGACCACAAATTTTCCTTATTACAAAGGCCAAATAAGATGTGTAATGTTTTCCTTTTCTTTTAGTGTGCATGCTGTTTAAGAAACATGCATCTGCAAAGTTTCAATACTCTTAGTCTACATTTGCACAGCAATAATTTAGACAAAATCTAAAACTTTTCAGTGCGTGTATTTTACAACGTTTCACATTTACACAGTTTTCTCTAAATGATCTGTGTTCCATGAAAATATTCCAAAAACGCTGTATTTAATATGTCAGGCCTGTATTTGGTGCTGTTACTTGTTTGTAAACAATACTGGTAGGGAACTTATGACTTGTCTGTGGTGACTTGGCGCTTATGATTTACTTATAATAATCTTTAATTTTTTTTATTTGCTATATGTACTGTATAGAATACATATTGTAGTTGGTTGTAATACAAAGTAAATCCCAACTTTGCTGATGAAGTGTTAGCGTAGCAACAACACTACTCAGCCACTGTTATATATGTTTGTTTGTGCCTGCAACACTTGACTAATCAACACATACCTGATATGCATGCATGCACAGGATATCACTGTTTTCAAAGGTTTGCATTTTGGGTGTTTACATAGAAATGATGCCATCCATCAAGGTCCTCAATGATTACACATATGTAGAGATGATGCCAACCATCGAGGACTTTGAGGACAACACATACGAAAAGATGATGCCAACCATCGAGGACTTCGAGGACAACACATATACTTAATACAATACAATTAAAAACATACACATAGACATCACCTATATGCAATAAAATTGGTGGTTAACTACGTCTGTATATAATATCTTAATTTGATTGTATTGCAATAATGTGCACCTTTTGTAAAGCTGCTTTGAAACAATAATTATAGTAAAAAACGCTATACAAATAAACTTGAATTAAATTGAATAGACATGGCAACGGCATCATTTACAAAAACTTTCCCTTTTTCAGAAATGTATGTGTTTCCAGTCCCCAAGATGTCGTTGTCATGTAATTGACCAAGCAAAATGTATAAACAGTTTATGGTTTTTGGCTGAAAAGATAGGAGCTGAACAGTTGAACCTTCGGACTGATAGCAAAAGGTCTATGAACATTTGTTGCTAATAATGGTCAAAAACTGCTTTAGAGGACATGACTGACAGCTAAATCATCCAATTACAATTCATTTCGTTCCATCTTTAGGAAAATGGAAATGTCTGCACAATAATAGATCAATGTGCAACAAGTAAATCATTAATCCACAAATGTGTCAAGAGTTTACAATAATAATCTTTCTCCTAAAGGATAATTTATCTAATACCCACCTTCATTAATCATTTTAAAGGCACAACAAATGTAATAACATTTTGCGCATGAAACGATTTTTTAAAGTGTCATGAATTATCACAGACATTTCCATTTATAACACCCAGCATCTGAACCTAGACTGCCATTACTAACCATTAAGCACAGTAAGCACTTTGTCTAAAGCCATGCCAATAAAACAGTAAACATCTGTTTGGCACAGACCTCCTCACATTTCAACTCCCAAGCAGACACGCAACGTCATAAGATGTTGATATTAGGTTAGATTTTAGGTTGCCAGCGTCTAAGGACAATGTTATTTTGACACCCAATAACGACATAAAATGATGTTGATATTTTGTTGATTTTAGGTTGTGTTGGAAAGTGACCAAAATCCAACGTCAAGCCAACATCTTAAACCAACATCATATTGACGTCAAATACTGACATTTATTTGTCAGGTATGGAAAATTCATACCACCAATCAACCATTCCAACAAACCAAAAGTCTGACAGACATCACATTAGTAACGTCGACACAACGTCAAGCCGTAACACCATTAGACATTGATATTTTGTTGCTTTTAGGTCGCGTTGGAAAGTAACCATAAATGCAACGTCTGACCGACAGTGGAAATTAAAGTCAGCCTGACGCTGAGTTCTGACATCAACCCAATTAATTTCCAAAGAAAATGCAATGTTCCACAACTTTGGGGTGCATGGTCAATCTGATGTTATGTTGACGTCCTGTGCCTGCTGGGTCAAAAAGTAGTTCTAGAAAAACAAACACTAGACTAAATCATCCAACTACAGACAAAACCCCCTTCTTGTTTGGGAATTTCACTTGATCTACCACAATAGATGTGAAAGGGGAAAACCAATACTAAGACTGAATATTTAGGGAAATCTGTTAAATTAGGACAAATGCTCAACCAGGCTTTTTGTGATATACAGATGGCAAACATCTTAAATAGTTCACAAATGCAGTAAATCTGAGATATTTTATTGCTATTTGGAGGAGCATTCGGATACATAAATGAACTTAATGATCTTTGTGGCGAGGGGGCGTGGCCGAGAGCCGTGGGAGCGAAACGAGGCCCACCACAGATGAGATGCACCTGTGGCGCGCACCTGCCTTCAATCCCACGGAAGGAGCTCTGGACTATAAGAGGAGGAACGATGGCAGAGGACAGAGAGAGAGGACCGGGCCCGGACATGTTTTACTTTTGCTTTCAGTTTGATGGCAGTCTCCGTGAGGAGCTGCCGTCCGTTTTGTTTTGATTTAGACGGCAGTCTCTGTGAGGAGCTGCCGTCCCCTTTTATTAATAAATATTTATTTGAAGTTCGTCGGTTCTCCGCCTCCTTCTTCCCGTAACTTTATTACAGTCTTCTTTTTACAAAAACATCTTTTTTATTCATCAAAATTATATGAAACTGTAATATAGTCAAAATACACCTATAACTACTTTAGCTGAGCATTTGCATCAAAATATCACGTGAAAAAAAAAATTATATATATATTTTTTTTGTGAAATAAAATGGCTTAAATGGATAGTTCACCCAAAAGTAAAAATCATCATTTTCTCATCCTTCACTTCTTCAAAACCTATTTGAGTTTCATTCTTCCACAAAAGAAGATACACAGCAAAATTTTATTTAAAATTTAATTTAAAATTTACTCCGTTTAGATTTTTTAGAGTTTTATTTGGTCCCTCTCTAAATTGAGTTAAAGTTACTCAAGTTACTGAGACAATGAAAGGATAAATTAGGTAATAATTTAGCACTGATGATGAACACCTGCTGTTAATAAACAGAAACACAGAACTACAACTGACTTCAGTCACAGACTTAGATTAAATCAGCTAAGATATAATACATTAAATCTCTCAAAATCTCAGCAGAGGATCATTAAGCAATTTCACAAACTGCAGCATTACTTATTATTACCAACCTGTTTTCCCTTATTTAAAGAGGGACCAAATACACTCTGAACTGAGTATATTTTACTCTGAGGATTTTGCTGTGTATTTTGCAGAACTGATTTCCATATTATTTTTTCCTACTATTGAAGACGATTAGTGTCAGCAACTAAAATATCTCAAAATATCTTGGATCTGCTCAACAGAAGAAACAAACTCAAATCAGTTAAAAACCACATGAGGGAATTTTCATTTTTGGATGAACTATCCCTATTAAACTACAACAAATAAACAAAACAATGTCCTTTTAAAACAACATCAAATTGCCTCTGTAAATATAAAGCTTGTCTTTTCTACTCATCTTCTCTCAGTTCACCAGTTTCAGCAATATCAGATGCCAGATTTGCCAGTGGCTATGAACTTTCCCATACTGCACATACCATTTTTTAACCAATATTCATACTGACAAACTATCCACAAGAAAGAAAAGATTGCATTGCTGGGAGAGCTGATCCTCACATATTTTAGATGCAAACAAGTATTTTCCAGAACAGCGTGATAGTTTATGTGCATATATGATAAATCAGCCCTGCATATGCACATACACAGCAAATATCAGACATGCCTTTGGGCTCGGCTCACTTTAACTTGACACATGACATATGACACTTGGCATTAACACGCGACCTTTGGCTGCCTAGAGTTTGACTTTAGTGGTCTTGTCAGTGTCTGGGAGATGATCTATGATCCCAATTAGTGTGTGTCATCAATAATCACAGACGGCTCCATGCTAAGTGATTACAACCGCAAGAGGCCTTGGTTTAACCATGCATGTTGAGTCTGGAGCAGTCTTCAAAAGTTTCCATAGGCAAAAACTCTACCAAATGGTCTGCCAAGACATGTGCATGTATTTGCGGGTGTGTGTCAGCAACAGGGTTGAGGACTATTTTTAAAAAATACTGGAATCTTCATGACTGCAAGCGCTCCTTGAACATTTGCACTGCATTCTGTCTTGTGTGATTTGCAAACAAATGGTTCTTCTTCTAAATCAAAACAGTTGATCTGAATTGTTCTAATGAATCACTCACTTACTGAATCAGACAGAGTTGTTCTTTAGAGTTCATTATTAATCATATTATTGTTATTATTATTTATAAAGTGAGCAAACGCTTTGCTTTTAAAGGGATTTGTTGACTTTACTTAAAAAGTGAGTAAACCAGCTGCCTTAAAATTATTATGAAAATGAGCAATTCAAGTCAAGACAATTTAACAGTTCCAAGTTATCCAAGAATCACTTTTAACAGTGAAAAACAAATCTGCCATGTGAAATTTGATTAAAAAATATTAAATACATGTAGTAAACTGTTACTCATATGTGTATAGAAAATATAGTCTGTTGTGATAAACTGTACTTTATTTATCATTTTTAATGTAAATGACTGCATTTTGCTCAATATTTTGGTATCATACATATTTTATACAAAAATAAGTGCAACTAAAGAATTTGGGCTAAATACATTTTTTTTCACATTTTTTATAGCAAAATTTAATTTTACATTTTAAAACAAAACAATTTATCATAAAAAAGTACCAGCTCTAAAAAATGTTCATCAGTTGTGTATTGTAATTATATTTTGCAACTATACATTAGGAACAAACTATTGGAGATGTGTGGTGGATCATCAAGGACACTAAAAACGATCATAAATGGAACAAGACTCGTAACATTCCTTCCCAACGTAGTCCCTCAAAACCCCTGGCATTTTAAACATCAAGGACTATGGGCCAATAAGAGACTACAGTAAAAGCACATTAACCCAGTTAATCCTATAACTCAGCTTAGCATGACACCATTTAATTAAGTCAAACAGCTCAGATTCAAGCTCCTAAACCCCAAAAAGAGCTCCTCATGGTTCATGAATCTGCAATGCAGGCGACCAAGCCTTTCCAAAGCCCTTGTTTGGTGACACATGCGGCTCCACTTTGATGACTAATTGCATGACAAAAACAGTATACTAAAAAGTGAACTAGTCTGTGCTCAGATTGACTCTAATGGACATATAATAGCATGCAGTCTCTTCTAACAACCGCCGTTGTGAAATTTAAGCAGGAAGATTAGGGCTTCATGTCAACTGGTAGTTAATTTGTTGTGTTCTTGTCTGAGTGTGTATTTTAAGCACAGCAGTTTGGGGAGCTAGAATGAAGAACAAAGATGATCAGTGATCCAGTGACTGGCAACTAAACGGTTTGAGCAAAAGGAATTACAGGCGGTTGAAAAATCAAAGACGAAAGGTGTCCCTTTCACTCTCCTTCTTAGTCTTTCTTACTGTCATCACCTTTCATTAGGGTCCTAGTTGGCGCCAAATCAAAAAACAAACTGGAGATAGAGATTATACTGTAAAAGTGTGTTTTCAACTCTGCATGTATGCATAATAAAACACAAACATTTGTCATCAGCATAGTATTTGCAGCTTATATTTTATTTTAAACGCAAGTACAATGTTCATATTCTGGCAAATGTGCTATTAATTGTATTTACTTAGTTTAACAATCACAGTTTGTGAAGCAAAAAGATCACAAACACTGTACGAATGATGAAGTATGACTATCCATTCAGTGTGCATTTGCAGTGTGTTGCAACAGTATTCAATAAAAACCGAAGTATTTTTTTGGTCTCCACTGTCATTTCCTTTCATCATTCTGCCTCTTACCCTCCGCAACCCTTCTTTCTCAGCCAGTCTTTCTCTCTGGCATTTCCCTCTCTATCTTTTCCTCATTCCTTAGCGATGGACAGAAGCACTTGTGTTTGACTGACGGCTCCTCAGAATAGCAGCTCTCTGGCCAGGAGGTGTTGGAGGCAGGCGGTGGGACTGCTGAGTATCAGTCTGGTTGATTTGGCCGCCTGCCTCTGTCTTACAGGATGGGGGAAGGGGGTGTCGCAACATGCCGCAATCTGATATCCTTGACACCTAAACAATGAAAGGCACTGTGATTCAAATTTGTTCCTTTATGCAACACCTTTGTCTTGCCCACTGAAGTACGTCATGCTTTACGTCACAGAGAAGAAAAAGATGAGCAATCCTTTTTTCAGTATAAATTTAGTCGCATTTAACAAAGACATTGATTCATGGAGAAGAATCAAGTGTAAGAGTCTTAGATGCAGTGAATGTTGAGGACTGGAAGAGAACATGAAAGTCTTTTCTTAACATATTGTTTTTCATTATTACAATCTTTGAAATCTGAACATGTCCGAATTGAGAAAAGAGCTTTTATTAGATTGTATGATTGCAAATGTGACCCTAATTTTAACAAATATATAAACAATTGGTTGTCAGCTATATTTGAAAAACATTCAAATTATTATTGTTTTTGTACTAAATTGCCAATGAAAAAAGAAAACAAAATGTTTAACATTGATGTGGAATTAGCATTATTTGGATGTTCAGACCAGGTTCTGACTTGGCCTAAACATCAACAACCCTCTTTTGTGTTTGGCATGGTGCTGGCCAAGAGAGTGATTCTGATGGAGTGGAAATCCACAACACCTCTAAGTTTTTTAAATGGTTAGCTGAAATGGTTTCTGCCCTCAAGCTGGAAAGATTACGTTTCTCTAGATTTGGCAAGCAGAAGATGTATGATGAAATATGGGCCCCCTTCCTTAGATGTATATTTTAACAATGTCTATTTTTTTCTGTAATGATTTTTTCTCCTTCCTTTTTACATGTCATTTTTATTTTGTTTCTTATTCCATTAGTCTGGCTGAGATTCTTTTGATGGTGCTGTATAATTGCTGTATTGTTTGCTAGTGTTTTTGGTGCATGTTCTAGTTGGTATCAGGTAATAACACTGAGAAAATTTTGTTAACATATGATGTACAATATTGAGTGTTATGTTTTAATAAAAACTTCTACGACTAAAGTAAAAAAAGAAAACAAAAGGTTCTTGATAATCGATAATTTTAAAAGATTTTAAAAATTACTTTAAGGAATCATATAAAATCCTGAACCGCAAAAAAAAATAAAAATCTGTCATTGCTTTGAGCTAACAATTGCACACAATTGTTTAGGCATTAACCAGTTGAGGTACAGTACAAGCACAAAAGCACACTCATCAAAATATTTTCTAAATATCTAACTAGTCAATAAGAGTAGACCACTGTTAAGCCCACCATTTGCGTCAGAACAGTGAATGTAAATTTGCGAAGCATAAACAAAAATCTAGAAAAAAGAAATATGGAAATTCTGGTAGTGCACTCAAAACTGTTTAGCAAAAGTGAACCTGATAGTGACTTCAACAAAGAATACAGTTTTTTAAGGCAATGCAAAATGTTTTACATTAATACCTACAGTAATTCTCATTTATCAATATATCAAAGCTATCTCACAGCAATTCATAACGTTTTGATTTAGTGGCTAAAGCAGATTAATTCATACAATCTCATTTGTACATTTTAGTACGATTTGCTCATCTCCTAATGACGTTTAAATTTAGGGGTGGGGCTTGGTGCCACGCCTTCTTTTAAAAATCGTACATTTTCGTATGACTCAACTTGTTACTTAACAACTTAAACTCTCCTTGTGAGACCTGGATGAATATATACACTCTAAAAAATGTCAGGTTATTACAAACCAAATCTGAGTGTAATAAGGACTAACCTAAATGCTGGTTTAATTTTTTTATTAAATTAATAGAACCAAATTTAACCCAATGTTTGGGTTAGTCCATATTTTATCCAATTTGGGTTTAAATAATTCAGCATTGCTTAGAGTGTATATATCTATTATTTTTTACAAAAGTTTTTGTTTGTTTTTGACATGAAAGTAATCCCACATACCGGCAACATTAACATATAACTCCATGCTTTTACACATCAACAACGTACACTAATTAATTTCTTGCTGTTAAATTTGATCAATTCTGTAGTTGAATCAAATGATCTTTTCTAGTCATCTTAACTTACATTAGTCAAATATTAAAAATAGGGGTGGCACAGTGGCTCAGTGGTTAGCACTCTCACCTTACAGCAAGAAGGTCACGGGTTCTATTCCCAGCTAGGCCATGATCTTTCTGTATTCGTGTGGGTTTCCTTTGGGTGCTCCGGTTTCCCCCACAGTCCAAAGAAATGAATCAAATAAACAAAATTGGCTGTAGTGTGTGTGTGTGTGAATGAGTGTATGGGTGTTTCCCAGTACTAGGTTGTGGCTGGAAGGGCGTCCACTGTGTAAAACATATGCCGGAATAGTTGGTGGTTCATTCTACTGTGGAGACCCCTGATGAATAAGGGATCTAAGCCGAAGGAAAACAACTGAATGAATGAAATAATAAAAATGTTAAGTTTTGTTGAAAGTTGATTCACTTATTAAAATAAGTAACAAAAACATTTGTTGTAACAAAACTTTTGTCATATTTTTACAGTGTATATTTGCCATTTAAAAAAAAAGAAAAAAAAAGTAATTATTCATTCATTTTCTTTTCGGCTTAGTCCCTGTATTAATCTGGGGTCACCACAGCGGACTAAACCGCCAACTTATCCAGCATATGGTTTTTACGCAGTGGATGCGTTCCAACTGCAACCCATCACTAGGAAACATCCACTCATCACTACAGCCAATTTAGCCTACCCAATTCACCTATACCACGTTTTTGGACTTGTGGGGGAAACCAGAGCACCCGGAGGAAACCCACGCCAACACAGGGAGAACATGCAAACTCCACACAGAAACGTCAACTGACCTAGCCGAGGCTCAAATCAGCAACCTTCTTGCTGTGAGGCAAACATGCTACTCACTGCGCTACCGTGCAGCCTGGAATAAAGTATGACAAACAATATTATATTAAAGAGCCCCTATTACACATTGAAAAGGGTCATATTTCGGTTTTATGGGTCTCCAACAACATACTGATATGTATGCAAGGTCGAAAAACATGTTCATGGTCTTATAATATGCATTTATTTTTACCTAACTATCACAGCGACTCCCATATGAATCGTTCAGCGATTTATTTGTTCCCAAACCCCTGCTTAGCGCAAAACTAATCTGCGCTGATTGGACCGATGACAGCTTGTTGCCATTGGTCGACAGCGTTCAGCGCGAGACAGTGAAATGCCCAGCATGGTTTATCAAGCCCCCAGATCACCAACATTGGTATAGGATCCGATCGCAGCGGACACCTAAAACATGCTTCAAAGTAAACTTACTAACACCACAGTAAACAGTACCCGCTTCTCAAAAGTGTTATTCAGACACCTCAGTGCCGAAGCAGTGGAGTTAAACACTAGCATATTGCTTATGTTAGGTATGACACACATTCAGTTTTAATCCACACAGCAGCAAAAGCTGAACTATTCTGAACCTTGATCGCTGCACGTGTGCAGGATGAGCTAACAGTGGCCATAGCAATGACAAATAGCAGTGGAACGAGCTCACGAAAGCATTTAAATCTGTAAACAAAGCAGCACGCGTCACGTTTACAGCGTTGCATTAGACGCGATATGAGAATATAAAGAGTTAACAGGATACAGTACACGCGGTTACTAGTAACAAAACATGTAGATCATTTCTATTTGCAATCATTGCTGTGGCACCTCGTCCGTGAACTGCTATATGTTTTAAAGGCTTACCTGTACTCTGCTTTTCTAAACGATCATATCCCCAGCCGGGAGGTTGTAGCATCCTCTGTCCTCTGACAAGCTATCTCTGCGGGCTCCCGCTCTCCATTCGCAAGCCTTTTCAGTGCTGCTCACCAGCCTGAAGCCCAGCGTTCAGCAGCCTGCCGGTGTACCTAATACCCCTGATGTCTTGTCTGTCCATTACAAGATGGAGGCAGAAACTAATGCATGAGCTATGTAGTGATAGATCGCCCATTATAAGCGTGCAGATTTCTGAACGACTCCTTTCCCCTCACACTTCCAATAATATCCAGGTAAACACAGCGTCTTCATGAGCGTCTTGCTGCTGTGTTAGTGGGCGGGGCCGCAGGTTTGAATTTTGCCGGGTCTGCATGCGCAACCATTATGTTTTGTAATGACGTCACGCCGAAACAGCTGAAGATTCGTTATGAATCGTTACGATTCAATTAAACCACTATGAGTCGACTCTTTTATAGATGCATCAATAGTTTTAAAAATTGTCCACTTTCAGATTTATGCTTTAGCTGGATATTTCACTTCACTAAGAGCTGTGTTACACACTACATGGAAGGTCATTTTCAAAAACCCATAATAGGGGCTCTTTAAAACAAAAAGGAAAAAGTTTTTTTTGATTATAGCATTTTCACTCTGCCCCTCCATAACACACTTAACATTCGGAAACACTTAGCATAGTAACTGTTATCTTTACTGAGTTGTTAAAGTAATGAAAATAATACAGAAGCGATGAGACTGTTATTAAAGAATGGGGGAGTGCAAACCACACTAGATATAGTGACAATACCAAGTATTGAGGTCTCTTTGTTCATTTAGATGCCTTATTATCTCATTTATGTCAGCATGTTATCATATTTTAACAACAAATGCTGCTGTATTGTTTACTTAAATGTTTTTAGATAAAGCCCACATAAAGAATACGCTACATTCTCTGAGTAAAAATTACAAAGAAAATAGGATACTGGAAACAAAGTATTGCAAAGTAAAAGTCAATTTTGTAGCTTATGTGGTTTTACATAACTTAGACTTAATTCCATATACACAATTTACTAAAAAAAAACAGAATGGACAAAAATAAAA
Organism: Danio tinwini; assembly: GCA_903798205.1. Taxonomy (NCBI): domain Eukaryota; kingdom Metazoa; phylum Chordata; class Actinopteri; order Cypriniformes; family Danionidae; genus Danio; species Danio tinwini. The sequence goes on along the minus strand of CAIGQZ010032461.1, from coordinate 2,866,369 downwards.
ATAAAAAAATTAAAATTGTGATTCCTGTTTTCTTTCTGTGGATTAAACAAAAAATCTGATGTGGCCCCTTTAAATGAACCAGACTCATGACCCTTTGTTTAACGACACTTTAATATAGTGTGTTTATACACGTATGGGGTATTAAAGAGGGCCATTATGAATCACTGATCCATGACTGGAGTGCCGTCTGGGTGACGAACTCAGATCTCCTGGAGTCCTGCATGCTGAGTTTTGATTGGCTGTGACTGGGAGAGCAGGAAATAGAGCAAGCAGCAGGAGAGAGGAAAGATTGTGAGAATGTGATGTTTAGGAGGCACCTATACGCACCCGAAAAAAAAAAGAAAAAAAAAAAAGAAATCAATGGCCACATTCACAGCCTGCGGTGTGCATAAAGGTAGACTCAGAGCTTTATCCTCGCCACCTCTCAACATGCCTTTTCCTATCTGCGCATTCAGCTCATAATCACTCTTCTTTAAATACGGCTAGACTCCTCATTCACTGACTAGTCTCTGGACTTATCTTCAGACCACAGTGTGTTCACTCATGCTGCTAGTGCCACAAAAGATGCCAAGGCCAGAGAGAAATATAGAGACTAAGATAAGGAAGTAAATGAGAAAAATAAGACAAGAATGTTGTTTTTATTGCACATGAAAGTACGAGGAACGGAATGTGAATATAATTTTTTTGTGCTCCATTATGTCTTTGTAAATATTGGATTTTATATAATGTAGCTGTTGTGAATGCAAAAAGTCAGCAAAGTTGCGAAGATCATATTGACTCCTACAAGAAAGCATCTATTATCAATTGCTGAAATAAGTCGTAATCAATTCCAGATTTAGTTGTTTTTACCAGTTGTATAGATCATAATTATCATAGATCATAATTTATTAGATAACTAGATCAGTAATATATTTATTTAATGACAGCCTATGGTCTTAATTGGCTGAGAATTGCTTTATTTTGGTAGTTGGTTCATGTTGTGTTCATCATGCGGAAGCAGTATTTTTTGGTCTACACCAGAGATGCCCAAACTAAGTTGACCCCTGGTGTGGGGGTGGGGGGGGGAGAACAAAGTGGTTGTCATATGGGTTACAAAGTCAAGTCAGTCTAGTCTAGTGTCTAGTGTATGCAGCACTGAACTCCCATGAGTTATAAATGTGATTGTTTATGTTTTTATTGCAATTATAATTACAAAACAAGTTATACTGCATTAGTTAATACAATTCAAAGTAATATTTTCTATTTAATATTATTAGGAAACTACCCATGGCAACTTTAATGTAAAATAGTTTGTTATATTTATCTTCGGCCCACCGCTCTCTATGATATTTGGTTTCTGGCCCTTCATTTGAAAAAGTTTGGGCACCCCTGGTCTACACAAAGCATTTATCATAGTGCTACCCACTGTGCCACCGTGACGCCCATTATAACAAAAGATTTTAAAGATATCTCTCAGATTTAATACAAAACAAACTATTTTGTGTTCCAAAGATGAATAGCTGTCTTAAGGCTCATAAACACCAGGAAATATTTTTTTACTCTGTCTTATCCTCAAAGTTTTTGAAGATGTTTTTCAGTATTTATAACCAAGCAATTTTCACTGGCGATGAGCAAAATCAACAGACTTTAGATTGCTCTTAACAAAAACCCCAAGTGCACAAGTTGGTGCTGCGCAACTTTACGCTTCTGACACTCACTTGTTACACAAAATAAATAGAGACTGTGATGCAGCACGTAAAAAACAGATTGAGGCATTTTTTATTATGCTTTTACACTGGCGTTTAATGTAAATGCTTACATTGGCGGCCTTTGTGTAGTCATGAGGTGTTAAACGCCAGCAATAAGTATAAGCAAAAATTCACGCCCTGTTGTGCATTGGCCTCTACAGGGCTATTGTTCTTTATTTTTAATCACTTAAAGGAACAGTTCACCCAAAAATTTGAATTTACTCACCATATTCTCACCCTGAAGTGGTTTAAAAAACACATCTTCAGTTTTGGGTGAACTGTGTTTTAGAGATATACTATTAAAATATCCGGTCCCACTTTATATTAAGTGTCGCTTATACCTGTGAACTTACAAAGTAGTATGTAACTACAGCTTATGTAGACACTGGTACATAGTATTTACTTGCGTAATACTGGTGTAACTACACACGTAACAACCCACTGAGTATGTGTAACAGGACATTAATAACACAATATTTGGTAAACTACCCCTTTAATGTGAATTACTGATGTGATTCTACAGTTTACCTTAAAACAACATATAAACATAAGGCATTTGTATATTTCTATATACACATACTTTTTTGGCAGTAGTTTGCTGTTGTTAAACAGTTACACAAAGGCTTAGGTTTTATATATTACACAGTAATTTGTGACCATTTCACACTTTATATTGAGTGGACAGTTCCTGATGATTTACCCTGTAAGTACACTGGTATCACAAGGTGAAACCTTCTAATGCAGCTTTAGTTCTGCCATTCTTATTCTAATACAGAGTTCAGAAGTTCATGGTATGCAAACAGGTGTGGAAGTGGGGAAACACCAGCAAGTATATTGTTGTTACACAATGCACTTATGAAATTCTTGTTACAGATGTGTACTTTTTTAGTGTTGTTACCAATGTCCTGTTACACATTTGAACTTACACATACTATTCAGTGTGTTGTTACATGAGTGTAGTTACACCAGTATTACACAAGTAAATACTATGTACCAGTGTGTACATAGTACATAGCTACATACTACTTACACATCTAGTTACCATGTAAGTTCACAGGTATAAGTGACACCTAATATAAAGTGGGACCAAATATTCAAACACTATTTTATTATGTTTACATATGTATGTAAATGAAAATAAATTATCTTCAAAACAATTTGAAACCAACATACACATTAGCATTATTCTAGAAATTGTGCACTTATAAGTTTAAGTGCCAGGTGACTACATTGTACGTGACAGGAAACACCCTTCTGAGCGTGTGCAGAATGACAAGGGTGGCATGATAAATCTGTGCTCAATGCACAGTCATCACACACACACCATAAAGACAACAGCGTGTCTTCACAGAATCATGATTTACAGTCCCATCCAGATGCGCAACAGAGATAAACCGCCTCAACGCTAGACAATAAGAAAATATACTGCCTATATTTCCTGTCTCAGAATTACAAGCAGCAAGGACAGTGACCCTGAACTTTGAGAATCTAGCAAACAAAGTTGATCGATATGTACAGTATGTAGCAGCATAAATTCCTATACTGTCCAGACTATATGTTGACCTGCCCCACCACTACTGTAGACCAATAAAACAACAGCGGAGGATAAAAATAAAGCGAGAGGCATGTCGCACAGCTGTGAGATACTTTAAGATTTGTGTGCTGTCAGTCTGCTTAAATCTCAACAGCTGAGATGACAAGAGGTTGTGGATTTCTTAAGCTCTCTGCCGTTTGCCTGATCTGTTAATCATATGGGTTGCGTTCAAGACACATTTGCTTTAGATGCAGCTGTAAAAAAAGAGATATTCTCACAAAAAACATTACAGATCTGACAAACCAATGTTTCTATGGCATTTAACACTTATATAAATATATATATATAAGAATACCACAACTTTCAGGTTGATGTCACTTGAGTGTCTGGAGGGGGTCAGGAACATTTATGAACTTGTTTTCTACTGAAAAAAAAACTTTAAGTACTCTTCACATTGATGAAATTATCCAAGGTTCCACCATGTTTTTTTGATTAAATACAGATTTTCAAAGTTGTGGTATTCTTTTTGAATCACCCATATACTAAGTGTATTAGATACTTCTGTATCAGACCCTGTATTAGATTCTTGTTAATATTTATTAGATACTTGTACTTAGGGCTGGGCGATAAAATCGGTAAAGATAATTACTGACAGAACACCCGTTGTTAATATCAATAAAAAAAGTTTTATCAATAGTGACAAAATGTCAACATTTTGTCTTTGACTATTAAAACCATTTGCAGTAGTAATGTTGGTAAATTATAATATAGTTGTTAAATAAAAAAAAAAAATCCTAATATTCCTAAATGGATTGTGAAAAAATATTCAATAATTATCTATTAAATATCGCCAGCCCTACTCGTACTTATTCAATAAATACTCATTTTTAGTAACAGATAGTTAGATTAGTTACTCTCATGGTTTTTACACATTTTTAAAAGTCAAATTTAAGCATTTTCAAGCACTTTCCAGATTTTAAATTTTCCAGCACTTTACAAGTGTGACAAATTACATATTTACATACATATACATACCTCATCACATTATATCAGATGCTATCTGTTACATTACTCTATAGTATAGTATAGTATACTAAGGAAAAATCTCATCTTTGCCCCAAGCCCTGTATTTCTGTATTTTACTCTCTTAAATGTTATTTACTCACATCTTGTGTGATCTTTCATCCTAAATTAATATTTATTAATATTTATTTTAATTTCATGCATTGTTCATTCACAAAGCAGTGATCTCTGTTAAATTTGTCTTCACCCACTGCTTAAGCAAAGGGTACAGATGAAGAAAAATGGCTGATCACGCTAGAGGCACATTTGCAGACTCCAAAGTTTCCATTTTATGTAAAAAAAAAAAAAAAAAAAAAAGATTTACTTTATTTTAATTAAATAGTAATTTATGATCTATTTAACAACCATAATTAAATTTTCAAGCAGTTTTAACCCCTTTTCAAAGGATTTACAACAACTGTACAAACTCTGTACTATTCAGTATTAAAATAAGCACTAGTGATGAATGAATATTAATAAATATCTAACAAACAAGTACTACCATCTGATACTATTAGTAGCCAATGGTTAAGTATGAAAAAGATATGAGTATCTAAAAAAAAGTATAATTAAGACAGAAAATAAAACGGCTTGCCATACAATGTCAGTTAAGCAAATAAAGCACACTAAACTTCAATCTTAAGAGGTACTTACCTTTTCCTTTCGCCACTAGGTTTCTGAGGAGAGCTTAAAAGTCGTTCACCTTCACATTAACAGTCTCTTTTAATAACAGGCCTCAGTAAAACCTCCCGGTCCTTCCTTACTGGAAAATGTGCAGCACGTTTGACAGTAGAGAGCTGGACAAATGAGATGAGCAAGTGAAAGACAAATGTTTGGAGCTAAGCGTTGCGCCAGAGAGCGTATTTTTTTTACTCATTCACTTCACTAAAAACATTAAAAACAAGAGCTGATGGAGTGGAGGAACAAGTAATGAGGAAAGACAGAGAGAAAGAGGCTGAAAGGAGAACATGCAGTGCTGAGAGGTGGCAAATCTGCTTCCTCACACTCAAATTGGCTCCCAGTTTCCTCCACCCACTAAACTCTCTCCCTCGTCCCCCATCATGAGTCATCAATCCCTCTGCCAATCACAGTTCGGCAGCCCAGATGATTAAAATCACCTCTTAGCTGAAAAAAGGACACAATCTGATCAAAAGACCAAAAGTGCAATGCATTTTTTAGGTGTCTTACACAACCTTCTGGAGCTTGCCAATCTGTACCGGAAGCATGCAACTTGTTACATGAAAAGACAAAAAAGGGGGGGCTTTGAGCATCAACACAATGAAACTAATATATGTTGGTTTTTCCTTCTGTTTATTTGAATGTGTTCTGAGCAAGTGCTTTTCTGAACCCCAAAAATATCAGACTTTTTTTGTGCATGGTTTACATAAATGGTCATTCAGTGCAATATAATAGTTTATATACAAAAAAGTCTTTAAGCCAAATTTGGAACAAAAAATATTTGATGACATTTTAAAAATCTGTATTTCAGGATCATGATGCATTCTCAAAATACTACTGAATTGTCGTTTTAAACCTTTTCCACAATCTGAAATCACTAGAATTCAAGAACATCATTTAAAATATGACAAATCCAATTTGTATGATTAATTATTTTAGCTGGTAACATTTTACCTGAACAGGGTGTTCATGAGACTGTCATAAACTCTTTATAATCATGACATGACAAGTCATGAATATGATCAACTCAGGCTCATTCTGAAAATGTACCCTATATACATTTATAGAGAGTGCCAAATACGTTCCAGGAGATTCGCTTTTTTGCAGTTTTTGTTTTTGCAAATCCACCAGAGGCCGCTTTACGCTTTTCAGATCTCAAATTTCTCTCTCGAGTGCCATTCGCACCTGCTGTTCTTGCATAAATCCACTAGAGGCCATTGTCAACTGACTGATTGACCGATCGACTGACTCACCCTCCTCCTTCCCTAAACGTAACCAGTAGGGTTTTCAAAAGCACTGATTGACCTGCCCACCCACTTCCTTAAACCCAACCAACAAAAGCAATCCAGAAATAGAAAAGCCCTGAAATAGAAAAGTCTGATTTTTACCACGTTTTCAGATTTTACCACGTTCTCACCCTGTTATTTATTTGTTTATTTTATTTTTTGGCTTCTGTTTTTGTCTTACCCGCTTTCTTGAACCGTTCTTTGCCCGACTCGAACCCTGTTATTGTGGCCAACTCTGCTCTGCGTCTCAAGTCCGCCAACGTACATGGCGAGCTAACTGGACAAACTGGTAACAGCAGGAAAGCCCTCCATATGGAGGTAAGCGGTGAGCTGGTAAGCAAGAAAAGGAACAGCGTCATACCACCCCACAGCATTTGTTTTAAAAATTAAATGCAGTCATACGTACTTCTGGCTGCATAATTCACAATGTCCAGAAATGTATAGAGGGCTAAGCTTTTAGAATAAGTCTATGTTGAATAAGATTGAATAAAATGTTATTCAAGCTTATGGCAACTGTCATTAAGTGGCATTGCAAAAATGACATTGTTTGAGATGTCTTTGAAAACTTGACATAATCAAATATGTCCGTGAGTCGGTTGAAAATCGATTCAAATATGTGACGATTCAAATCAGTAGAAATGTTAAATGAATTGCGATATTTTTTTTGAACAGAGAGCGTGCGGTGTTCACAGGCACAAGCTCACTTTACCTCAGCGCGAGCAAGATGTGAGGCGGCAGAGTAAAACGACAGTAGTGAAGTGTGCCAGACAAAACACAAATTGTGTGCAAATACTGCGAAAAGATGTTTACTTACACTAACAGAACAACGAATATGATGCATATAAACGATCAGCACAGTGAAAAACTACTGTCACAGACATCTATACACACAAAAAAAACTATTAATAAGCCAAACCAAGCGGACCGGATGACTTGCAGCTCCGCTTGCTCTGAAGAGTGCATCAGTGTTTTCATAGTGAAAGTGTAAAGATGTTTTTCAAACTGAAAAAGAAAGTTGTGCTGTTACAGAAGCAGGTATTACATTATTTTTACCCTCTCCTTTTTAAATTAGTTCATGCGTATTTTAATAATTAGCTTTTTTATTATGAAATATTTAAAAATGTTCAACATTATCTCTTCTTTCGTGTATCACACTGATACTTATACTAACTAATTATACAAGTAATATTAATTATTCACCTTCATAATCATGTTCAACTCCTGTCCCTATCCTACTATATAATTAATAATTTTATAATCAGTTTTTTTATGCCAGTGGCTAGACTCCTGGAGCAGAGGGCCTATTGACCACCTCTGTACACACTGCTCTCTGGGTTAGGAAAGACTTTCCTCTCCACACCAGCCATCTCAGTCCTCAGTGAAAGAGTTTTTTTTTTTTTCCAGCAGGGGACAAGACCTCAGCTTATGCCAGACAACATAGATATGCTAATATTTCTTTTTAAAAATGTCAAGTCCAGCTCACAGTCACAGTTTTAGTTTGTTTATATTAATGAGTCTTCTGTAATTTGTATTATTCTTTTTTATTTTTGAATAAAAAAAGCAATTATGGCAGAAAGTATATTATTTAGCAAAACATGTGCAGCATTTAAGAAAAAAAGCAAAGGGCTCTTCACCTTAAATTTGTTTCAAATAATTTTGTTAATCGTGAATCGTGAGATTAGTTTCATGAATCGTATTGAATCGTGAGTCAGGTGAATCGTTACATCCCTACTCAGGAGTGACAATCATGTTTATGACAGGTTTATGACAAGTTATGTCATCTTGGTAATTACAAGTTGTCATGACTAAGACATCTCCAACAATGTCATCTTTGCATTTAAAATGACATACCTAAGCTAATGGCAATGACAGTTGTCATAAACATTCATTCAATCCTGTTCATATGATTATAAAGGTGTTGTGAAAGTCTTTGGAACCCCCTTCAAGTAAAGTGTTACCATATAGTTTAATTAGTTTAACTTTAAGTATACACTGAATGAAGTTGGAATGTTTTTTTTTATCATATTCTTGATTTTATTTTCACAACAATTATAAAAAAAGACACTACTTGCATTTATATTTTCTTGATATGTTCTATGAATATAAAATCACTTTTGTAACTTAATTTGGTCACACTTTATTTTGATGGTCTGTTTGTTGAATACAAGTTACATTGCAACTAATTCCCATTAGATTATAAGTAGACTGTTAGGTTGGGGTTAGGGTTGAGGTTGGGGTTAGGGTTAGTGTAAGTTGACATGTACTTGCAAAGTTTCTTATAGTCAGTTAAATGTCTGTTGAAGGACTGTTAAATGTCAGTATCAACAGATATTAAGCAGACAGTCTACTAATACTCAAATGGATCATCAAAATAAAGTGTTACCCTTAATTTTATTTAGACATACACATTTGATTTGATCTGACATACAAAAGTGCATGCATGGTTCTTTGACCCATATATAAAAAGGTAAAACTAAAACTGAAATCCTAAATTTAAATAAATGTAATTTTAAGAAATGTTAAGTGAAGCTAAAGTCACAGCCTGTGGTAATGCATTTATCATCACAAATTAATTACTTAAAACTAATAACTACAAATACATATGAAACCCCACAGCAGTTTAACCTCTGTAAACTCAATTATAATACTTTATTAATGTACTGATAAATGAAGTGATAAAAAGTATATAAAATGTGTACATATAAATATACACAGTACTGTTTAATTATCAAAATACATTAATTAATTCATTCATTTTCCTTTAGCTTAGTCCCTTATTCATCAGGGGTTGCCAGAACGAAAACAATTATACATTGATTAAATGTTTTTACTGTCACATTTAACCAATTTAGCATTAAAAATGATAAATTGATTAAGTGTGACAGTAAAAACATTTAGACTTTTTCTTTCAAAACCTTGTCAACCCCAATCACAGCAATATATTATATACAGAATTTAAGTAATATTAAATCACATTCAGTCCAGAGACTTGAGACAAATTGGCATTCTCCACATTCTCATACACTCCCCATTTCTGCATCCCATCAAGCTTGCTCTTGCCACAATTTATAAATATATGCACATAATATGCCCTATAAGCAACATTCTAGTCTGACATTATCTCTAAATGTTAGAAGAATGAGTCTATGCCAAGACTTGGAGCGGTAAAAATTCCCGGCTGCTTGCACGACTCTTTAATGTAATTATATGTTAGCTCGGCACCAGGCAACCTGCTCTGAATGGAAGCTTTTTATGTGCAGTTTAAGTGTGGTTGGTCATATGATGCGAGACGGAGCACCTCAATAATCGCCTGTTGTCTCCTGACTCACATATTTGCACAAATTTGCATTCTGCTTGTTACTAGGTGTACTTCATGCTCAGAATGGGTTTTGTGCATCACATGTGTCTGGAAAACCACCAAAAAGCCATTTACATGGGCTAGTTCACCCAAATTTTTTTAACTGATGTTAATTTATGCCCATTACATAAGTGAGTTTCTGTTTAAAAAACTTTTGCTATTAGTGCATTTTAGCATGGATGGATCAAAATGCAGGCTTTTGAAAACATAACGCTCCCTGATTGGGTCTTCTGTGCATCATTCCATGATTAGTCAAGCCCCAATCATATTTTTTTCAGCATTTATTTTAAAAGCAATTTATTTTAGCATTTTAGTGACACATGCCTCAAGTAAAAAAACATGTAACTGCAGAAAGTGCATCAAGTATGTTTACTTTTTAAATGACACATGAGATGAAGTGCATACAGTCTTTTTTCTTGACCACAGCTACTGTGGTACAAATTGAATTTGTCCTCATAATGTCATTAAACGTCATAAAAAAAATTTTTGACAGAAATTATTACTGAGTCCTGTAACTTTAAAGGAGAAATGTTGACAACAAAATCAGTTTGTTTCACTGACAAAAGTAATTAGAAAAATTTTCATGACACAACTATAATGGAATCATGACATTAATGTTTATGACAGATTTATGACAAGTTAGGGGTGGGAAAAGAACGTGTATTCATTGATGCATCACATTCAATAATGTTTCTGATCGGATTCTCAAAAGTTCAGAATTGATTCTGTCTTCACATTAGATTCAAGGGGTGCTGGCCTGCATGATCACAAGCAAGAAACAAAAATAAGAATAAGTTTTAGCTGACGCACGTACATACACTGTCGATTTTACTTTATTCCAACATAGGCTCATTTGTCCCCATATATACATTTTTGGAGATCGCTAATAATGAAGCCAGAAGTATGTATGGCTGCATTTCATCTTTAAAACGAGAGCTACAGGGCAGTATTCCTTTTTATGCTTACCAACTGGCCACTTACCTCCGTATAGACGGCTTTCCGGTTGTTACTAGTTTGTCCAGTGGCTTACCACATACATTGGCGGACTTGAGATGCAGAGAGGAGTTGACTACAATGACGGGATTTGAGCTTACAAAGAGCAGTTCCAGAATGCGGGTAAGACAAAAACAGAAGCAAGTAAAGTAAATAAGCAAGTAAATAACAGGGTGAGAATATGTAAACTCGGATTGCTTTCGAAAACACTATCGGTTGGGTTTAGTGAAGGAGGAGAGTGGGTCAGTTGATCGGTCGATGCAGGCAAGAATGGCACACATGAGAGAAATTTGAGATCTCAAAAAGCATACAGGGGGGTCTCTGGTGGATTTGCAATACCAAAAACTGCAAAATAAAAAACCTCCTGGGACACAGATATCGCACTCTCCAGAAATATATATATATACATATATATATGTATGTTTTCAGAATGAGCCTCGGTTGCTTTATTTAGACAAAAAAACTAAGACTAGTGTCAGGGTGTGAAAGGGTATCAATATTGTTGTGCATAATATTGATTATTGATATTGATAACAGAATCATACAGCACCATTACATTACAGTTAAGTGGAAGCTTGTTGCTTGTCTTTTGCAAATGTGGACTGTGAATGAAAGTCATACCAGAGTGAATATTGCTGAATTACTACACAGTAAATTTCGCACTACACTATAAAAATATATGACAAACAATGAGAAAAATAGAGTTTATGTTACTAACTTATTTTAATAAGTTTATCAGGTTTCAATAAAAATTTAAATAATAACTTTAAATTAAAGTTATAAAAAAAGAACTCAATTTTTTTTGTCATCTCAACTTGCATCAATCAAAGTGATAAATAAATATGAAATCTTATTATTTATTTATTCATTTGATTTTAACGTTATATTCAGAGATTGTTAATCCTAAATATAACTTTGTAATTTTTAATCAATTAATCATTTTAAAGATGGTGGCACCGTCAAACATAGAGATTCCAATTAAACAAAAGCATACAAACTCAAATTTGAGTTATAATGTAAAGTTGTAAATATCTATGCGCAGAAGAAGAAATGAGGGGAAATGTATGTTAAGAATCTTTTTGGAATCAGAACGTGACTCCTGGTATCAGTACTAGGTCGAATTGCGAGTGCCTAAAGATTCCCACTCCTAATACAAGCTTCTATTTAGATATTCACAATGTAACATTTGGTTGCTATTCTAAAAACAACTGTATCTACTCCAAATGAGAGATTAAACTCACTAAGATGTAAACATACCAAGCATAGATAGTAGACCTATGTTGTTTATACAAATGCCATTCATTTGTGTCCAACATACACATATAACAACCATAATTTCATGTATATTTTTCTCTTCTGAATATTGATAGATTTTCTACCAGCTTAAATAGATTTTTTTGTCTTCAACTCAATTTATTGCTAGAAATATGCTGTTTTCCTGTTCTTCTGAAATGAAGTAGAAATGCCAGTTTAAATGCCACATGCACATAAAAATAATTCTGCTTCAAAGGATGTATCGTCAGGAGTCATGGGAATTGATTTTTTTTTGTTTTTTGACTCTCAAAGTGCCTACAACCACTGCATTTTATGAATCACCAAATATCACAGGTTCAGCTAAAAATCTTTTTTAATGTTGTAGAGAAAAATAAATCAATAACAGCATTTTTCCCCAATACATAACAACTATACCTTTAAAAACTCTGTAATGACATCTAAAAACAAAATATGGTGTGGCAAAATTGAAAAAGCTTTATTAAAATAAAGAGGAAAAGCAGCAAGTAACTTATTCCATCTCACATCATCACTAATTGAAGTTATCAATCAATAGGGATATCCCAAGAGAGATGGATTCTGGGATTTGAGAGAAAAACTGAGCGAGATCTGTTTCCACACTTAATGAATGAAACAGCTCGACCTGCCAGTTAACAAAAGCACTCTATCCTTGCTTAAGTGGGAAAACAATTTGTGACCCACATAGACATCTTTGACTAAGCACACAGTGTGGAAAACCTCAAAATATTCTGAAGAGGGCAAAGAGAGAAAGCGCATGCATAAAAAGGCATTAGGAAATGCGTAATGAAATCTGAGAGCGGTAAGGAAAAGACATCAACGACTGGACCTTTTTGGACTGCTGAGGGGTACAGGATGGTAAGACACTCATGTATCACAATCAATTTTCCTCTTAAATCAATGCGTTCACTCTCATTTTGGACAGAGTGGGAAAAGGAAATGAATACGATACCAAAATGAGTCCATCACATGTTAAAGTCATTTGTTTTTTTGCTTTTTTTATTGTAAATGCACTTCATAAGCATAATATTACAATCTCATCATTGAGGGAACATGTGAATACTGTGTATTCTGAATAAAATTATTCAATTTGATGGATAGAAAAGTTATTAGACTTAATTAAAACTATAACCATAATGCTAGATGTAAATGCTAGAAATAAAATAAACATGAACTGAAATTGATTAGGCGTCACTGTGAGTAGCACGATTGCCTCACAGCAAGAAGGACCCTGGTCTGAGCCTTGGCTGGTTCAGATGGCATTTCTATGTGGAGTTTGCATGTTCTCCCAGTGTCTGCGTGGGTTTCCTCCATGTGCTCCGATTTCCCCCACAAGTCCAAAGACATGTGGTATAGGTGAATTGGGTGGGCTAAATTGTCCATAGTGTATGTGTGTGAACGCATGGATGTTTCCCAGAGATGGGTTGCAGCTGGAAAGGCATCTGCTGTGTAAAACATATGCTGGATAAGTTGTCGGTTCCTTCCACTGTGGCGACCCCAGATTAATAAAGGGACTAAGCCAAAAAGAAAATCAATGAATGAATAAAATTGATTAAAATAACTGCTATTTAAAGGGCGCACTCACACTATGCTTTCCGAACTATGCCCAGGCCCATTTCCCGGATCGTTTGAGAAGTGTGAGTGCTCTGAAGTCTGAAGTCGAGACATGACTTTTAAGGGACTGTTTCATATGGATTTAATAATCATTCTTACTGTTCAGTGAACGCAAACGGTCGTAGATTATTAAAGACACAAACCCTCACTGCAAATCAGCTGCACCATCAGCAAACCTCCTAATTCTTGCAGCATGAGGACTTTATGATTGTTTATGAGCGTCAAAAGTGGCTGATTTGTTCAGTGAATTATTTGACTGTGTGTCACTGCATCCCAAATGACTAAAACGATATAACTAAAGAAATGTCCACTGTGCTGTGCGAGAGCGCTTACCGAGCAGCACATCATAGATTAGGTAAGCGTGCTCAGGCCCGAATGTAGTGTGAGTGCAGGCCGTCGGGAGAGATGGGAGGGGGGACAAACGTGCTTCGGCCCGGTTCTAGACAACTGTACATAGTGTGAGTACACCTTTAATGTTAGGCCTCTTTTTTCTGCCTGGCTTCTTGAACTCACCTCCACTTTACATTACGAAATTAGACATACCACCTCTGGGAACTGCAAAATTTGATGAATTGTGGGATCTAGTCTATTTTTTCTAACACAACATAAAGACTAATGTTTTATTGAATGTTGTTCAATTTCTGAAGACTTGAGAGAGAAGACTCTCTCTCTTTACATCCATTGCTGTGTCATATGTAGGGTCAGACAGAATATGCTGAATTTTTTTGCTATTTCTGCACAGAAGTTTGTAAAAAAAAAATCTGCGAATATATGTGGAATGAGTTTGGGAGTATCACAACTAAAAACAAGTTGGAGGGCCGCAGGTCTGCACAGTTTAGCTCCAACCCTGCTTCAGCACACCTATCTTTAGGTATCAAACAGGCCTGAAGGACTCAATTAGTTTGATCAGGTGGGTTTAATTAGAGTTGGAACTAAACTGTGTAGAGCTGCGGCCCTCCAGGAACTGAGTTTGACACATGTGATTTAATGTTTACAATCTAAATGCAATTAGATCAACTTAATTGGTAAATAAAGCAAGTGCCTATAATATATCTACTAAAAGACAAAGAAAATTGTATTGTATTGTAAATAAATCGGTAACACTTTATTTTGATGGTCCATTTGAGTATTAGTAGGCTTAATATCTGCTGATACTGCTCCTTTAACAGACATTTAACTGACTAACTTTGCAAGTACATGTCAACTTACACTAACCCTAACCCCAACCTAACAGTCTACTTATAATCTTATGAGAATTAGTTGGCATGTCGATGCAATGCAACTTAAATTCAACAAACGGACCATCAAAATAATGTGTGACCAATAAATCATAAAAACATTTTCATATTTGTCAATAATATTACTGAAAATAATTTAAAAACGGAATAAATATAAATTTACACCCAATTACACAAGTAAATAAATAGACTTGATGATGGGCTAAAAATGTTGTATGTCGCCATTTATCCTTTGTTTCATGCTTTATTTTACATTTTGCACAGATTGTTACATGATGGGTTTGCTTGTCTGTTCTTTGTTTTTATGTCGGCAAAAACTGTAATAAAAATATTTTTAAAAGCCTGCTATTTTATTTAATCAATGCATTTGTTTTCACCTAGTTGAAACTTAAATAGTAAAATAACTAAAACTATATAAACTCAGATAAGAAGAATAAACAAAAATTCTTTTTTTTTATTAATCATTTTTTAAAATGTGTTGATTTGTTTCTTAAAAGCTGTGAAAATCTTTTTTCATATACATCCCATATTCTGATAAGACATAATGAGGCATGCTGTAAAATAAAAAATTAAAAACATTTTGTTTCTTTTTTTTTACTTGGAAATTTCACACTTCATTCAGTTTGTAAAATTTACCAGCAATTTCTGAATAAAAATTGAAATTGAATGAAAAAAAATTTTCTGTTTAGTATTTGTTGATATGGTAAGTATTAATATTGATGATATACGTGACATTTATTTATATTCTTGTGAAATATATAAAACAACATCATTTGATTTTGTTAATGGATTCATTCATTCATTCATTTTCCTTCAGCTTAGTCCCTTTATTAATCAGGGGTCGCCACAGCCGAATGAACCACCAACTTATCCAGCATATGTTTTACACAGCGGATGCCCTTCTATCTGCAACCCAGTACTGGAAAAGTTAATCAATTTGTTGATTAATATTTTAAAGTTATTATGATTTTATCATAAATCCCCGGTTTAAGAGGATTTTAAAGTGGGTTTAACATCAACATTAGGCTCAGGCTGACTAAGCAAGAATTTTCGCGATTTTATTTCCTTCTTTCTGTCTTTCTTTCACTGTGTTGCTTTATACTGTACACCTCATGAGAAGTGATGAGCAATTGCTGGTCTCAGCACAGACTGGTGTAGGAGGAACATCTTTCAGAGCTGGGTTTGATTTCATTTCAGAGCCTTATAGCAGTGTTCGCTCTTGCAGAGTGAAAACAAAAACAAAATGAAGAGATGAAAAAATGAACACAAACACTCAAATTCAATGATAAAAATGGATGATGATTAAGCTGGTGCTAACAGCATCCGCAGCTATGAAAATAAATTGAACATTTAAAGAAACCATTTGATTTGTTTCTCTGGATGTATGGTTGTGTAAGTAAAATGTCAAGTAAAATGTCAGTTTTGTACTATTCTTTAAACTACTGATGAAATGACTCCCAAATGAAAAAATAAAAATGGCCTTTTTTATATAACAAAATTACATTTTTGTGTTACACTGATGCAAAGCCAGATTTTGGACACATTATGTGCCAGTAAATAGTAAGTGTGTAGGCAAGTGACCGATATCCATCATTGCTTAAGCATTCTATTTATAGTGTAGAAGATGTGATGCTTCAGATGCCACAATGCATGCTATTGTTTTAATGCTTAAATCATCTAAAAGCAAAATTTACCTTGAAGCACAAACTTACAGATAATACACCTCACACCTAACAAACTAATATTAAAAGTGCAGTATGTAAGTTTCACCCAATGGTTGAACTAGGTATTGCACTCCAGATTCAAAACACATGCAAGGCAAGTTTGCCACAGCTTCATTCTGAAAATGTAGCCCTATATACATTTCTGGAGATCACGAATTATGTAGCCAGAAGTATGTATGGCTGCATTTCATCTTTAAAACTAATGCTACGGGCTGGTATGACGATGTTCCTTTTTGGCTAGCAGCTGACCGCTTCCCTCCGTATGGTTGGCTTTCCTGCTGTTGCCAGTTTGTCCAGTTAGCTCACCATTGAAGTCAGCGGATTTGAGATGCAGAGAGTTGACTATGACTACGGGGTTCATATCTGGCGAAGAACGGTTTCAAAACGTGGGTAAGACAAAAACTAGTGGGCAGGTCAATCAGTGCTTTTGAAAACACTATTGGTTGAGTTTAGGGAAGGAGAAGGGTGGGTCAGTTGATCGGTCAGTCAGTCAGTCATTCAGTGAGTCGGTCGACAGTGGCTCTGGTGGATTTACGCAAGAACAGCAGGAACGATTAGCAGTCTCGAGAGAAATTTAAGATCTGAAGAAGCGTATCTCCTGGGACATATTTGACACCCTCCAGAAATGTATATAGTAGTGCGTTTTTAGAATAAGTCTGGGTTGGCAGTTTGCCAGATTGACAACACCAACAGAAGCGAGCCTGACTATCATGCCTAAAGGCTGATTTAAGTTGTGTTCTAAAGGAATATTTTATATTTTAAAAGGTGTTTTTGTCCTAACCAACACCTGAAATTCATATTTGAGAAATGGCTTCTATTTCCTGCAGCTGAACAACAAGACAAACTGACTAATGTGAGTTTGAATGCCAGTTTATGTGACATTTATTGCCACGCTACTGAAAGCAGCAGCAGATGGTTTACCTTGGATCTTGAAAATAAAATTAACCGTTTAAAATTGAACTTTAGAACTGTGACTTTTTTCAGCATGTACATTTAATAATGTTAAAGAGGTTTAATATGTATTAATTAGATCAAAAATCTTGCTATTTCGTTGGAGTGCAATAAGTGCTTCTTAATTGCTGTATTTAAATTTCTGTGAAGTTTCCTCTGGTGCAAACAGCCAAATTGCTTATCACTGCAAATCTCGTCACATAGCATGTTGTAAGTACAATGTAACCTGCTCACCTAATGTTTACATTCATCATATTTATTTAATAGAACTATGAATCTGCGTCTCATTTCGGAGTTTGCTACTGTACACCAGCAGTTGCATTTCAGTCACAGATGCACACTTTGAGAGCCTTTCTGACTGAATGAATGAAATATGCTGTTTTTCACCAAGGCAACCCGGGGTGCTGAAATATAATTGGCTAAACTGGCATTGGGCGAAAGACAAAAAAACAGACTCTGGCACGTTCTGGAACGTAACAGACATTTTCAAAGCAGAATATCTGACAAGAATGTTCACTTAGCATGTTTCTTAAATATCTGCAAACATATTATGGTAATTTTTATGCTTTAGAAAAGTCAAAAACGTACATATAGCACCTTAAACACCCAAAAATATATAATATTCTGATAAGCATTCAATTACTTTCCCAGTTCGTTATGGTCACCTCAGAGATAAATGCTGTAGTTGTGTTTAAGTGAAAATTCACCAAGGTTACTATTTTGACAAATTTTGTGTGTATTATTATATGCCCACCTGTTAGGAAGTGCCACCCAAAGGCCTTTAGAGCCCTATGCACTTGCACAAGTGTGAAGTGGGCTCTCAGTAAATGTATTTGCACTGCGAGGTACTACTTGAAAGGTACACCAGGAAGGATTTCTCATTAAATATTTCATTAGAAATGAATTATTAAGCAAAACTCAATCCCCCCACAGAGACCTACCCCCACTGGAGACAACTTTATATAGGTCCACAATTAAGTGCTCTATAAGAAATAACAGAAAAACAATATTCCTAATCATAAATAGTGCTATATAATACAATATGTATTCAAGTGCTTGATGTGACTACTTCATCTATTACTGCCTCCATGGCATAATTTTAACCTTCAAGTATACTAAATAGGCCGGCAAATGCCAGGACAGCATTACTGTGTGGCTAACAGGAGGTCCCAAAAGGCACATCACAAGACACAAACACTGACAGGGTTTATTTGGGTATCCACTTCAGCTGTCAATCAAACGAACTGAGTGTGTGTGTGTGTGTGTGTGTGTGTGTGTGTGTGTGTGTGTGTGTG
>CAIGQZ010032461.1:2804278-2837563 GCA_903798205.1 Danio tinwini | reverse complement strand
CTGATTCTGATTCTGAAGCTGAACTGAACTTAAACTGAAAACTGGACTGACACTGTTTCAATTTACTATAATCTTCTATGTGAAGCTGATTTGACACAATCTACATTGTAAAAGTGCTATAGAAATAAAAGTGATTTAATTAATTTGAATTGAGTTCAATAAACAAAAATTGGAGAAAAAATAAACAGGGGGGTAATAATTCAGGGGGTTTAATAATTCTGACTAGAGAAACCAGACTCTGTTTCTTCCCTGGCCAAACTATAAGCATGAAGGAATGTTTGAGAACAAAAAAGAACAATGGCAGACTCTTATATTTTTTTTAATTAAAAAATGACATCTCCAGAGGTGATATTAGGCAGGCCTAATACAGTCAAGTTTCAGTTTGTTCCTCACACTATGGCTTCAGAGTACTCCAGACACAGCATATGTACGCTTTAATTAAGTATTTCTGCACAGCTCCTTTTCCCCATCCACTTTCATTGAATGGAAGAGAAACGCATCCTTTCATGTTCAACAGAAGTAATAAAGTCATACAGTTTTGAAACCACATGAGGGCGAGTAAATGAATTGTTGTTTTTGGATGAAGTCTCTACACAATGTTGAATGTTGCAACTAATCTGGGTTCACAGTGATTTCAGATCTGAGCTACTAAGAGAATAAAAGTGGGGTAAAACTCCAGAGGACACAGAAAACACGGGATATTAACTACACTCAAAAGAGCGAGTGAGAAGGAGACTTTTATGGAGCCCAACTGGCCTGTGGAAATAAGCAATCCACTTACTGACAGTGAAGTGTAAAGTTCACAGCACTTGTGTCGGTCCATCTGCCAGTCACGCATCACAGAGTTTTATCTGAGACCACAGAGACCATAGAGAGCAACTTCTCTGTGCTTTCTTGCTCTTGTTATCTCTTGCTTTCATTGTTTCCTCACATGCCTCTTTATCTGCCTTCTCTTTCTCTGGCTTTAGCCATTTCTCCTATATTACAGGAACAAGGCAATAATAAAATCAATGTTGTACACCATTCAGAAGTCAACTGGTAGTTCAATTCAAGCTAGTTGTGTAAACATGCCAATGTTGTATAAAGAGGTCTTCAGAATTATAAAGTTGATGCTATCAAAATAACTAAATACAATTTTTATGAAACTAACTTAAAGTTATGAGTTGTGAAGAAAATGTTTAGCAGTATTTAGTAAATGTAATATATTTATATATAATGTACAATTTTACATTATAATAATAAATGAACCTATTGGGATTATAAAATCAATTTCATTCATTCATTCATTTTCTTTTCGGCTTAGTCCCTTTATTAATCAGGGGTCGCCACAGCGGAACGAACCACAAACTTATCCAGCACGTTTTACACAGCGTATGCCCTTCCAGCCACAACCTTGGGAAACACCCATACTCTCTTGCATTTTCACACTCATACACTACGGCCAATTTAGTTTATTCAATTCACCTATAGTTGAAGTCAGAATTATTAGCTCCCCTTTGAATATTTTTTCTTTTTTAAATATTTTCCAAATTGTGTTTAACAGAGCAAGGAAATTTTCACAGTAATTCTGATAATATTTTTTTCTTTCTGAAAAAGTCTTATTTGTTTTGGCTAGAATAAAAGCAGTTTTTTTATTTTTAAGAACCATTTTAATGTAAAAAATATTAGCCCCTTTAAGCTATATTTTTTCTGATAGTCTACAAACCATCATTATACAAAAACTTGCCTAATTACTCTAACCTGCCTAGTTAAACTAATTAACCTAGTTAAGCCTTTAAATGTCACTTTAAGCTGTATAGAAGTGTCTTGAAAAATATCTAGTAAGATATTATTTACTGTCATCATGGCAAATATAAAATAAATCAGTTATTAGAGATGAGTTATTAAAACTATTATGCTCAGAAATGTGTTGAAAAAATATTCTCTCCGTTAAACAGGAATTGGGGAAAAAATAAACAGGGGGGCTAATAATTCAGGTGGGCTAATAATTCTGACTTCAACTGCATACATTTATTATTTATTTATTTTGGACTATTGAAATTCCCTTTTTTCCTTTTCTTTGACATGAACAATTTCAATGTCTCTACCTGTCATTTCAATTTCAATTCTAATTCAACATCCAGTGCAGCATGTGGCCAACTAAATTACCTCACCAACTGAAACCCAATTAATTGTCAAACTCAGAATTTTTCACACCCCTAAATAAAATACAGGAGATGTTTGACCGGCTGCCACACGGGACCCACTGAAATCCAATTTCACATAAACAGATGTCATATATCAGAGAGAGAGAAAGAGAGAGAGAGAGAGAGAGAGAGAGAGAGAGAGAGAGGCAGGAGGGAATTAAAGAGAGACCGAAGAAGCTTGCAATAAGAGCCAACTGGTCTTCCGTCTGCCCTGAGAACAAAGAGAGATCCGCGGGCCGCTCTGAAAGACAGACGCGCTCTTCTTGTTTTCTTTTATTATTTTATGAAGTGTTGCATTTCTGTGTCCGAAAGCTTGGCAATGATTTAATCATAAGAAAGCAGCAGGAAGAGCCAGAGATACAAAGGAAAACAATGAAATTGTCATTCCATACTTTTCAGTATGGAATGACAACCCTTATAAAATTACAATAAACAAATATATTCAGAAATAAATATACAAAAGAATATAAATACTGTAAAAGAACAGAAAAAATAAATATATAACTAAATCTGCCACAATGCTTTAAATATAAATAAATAAATGGAAATTAATTTAATAAATGTAAATGAAAACAAATGATGCACGAGGGTTAAACAGGATTCATCAGGAATAGCTTAATGAAAAATTCTGCAGTTCTGAAGTTTATGTACATTTGGACACCAAAATTATGCTCTTTTGACTGTAAAATGCAAGACGTTTTCATTGCACAATGCATGGCTGTCAGATGCAGTTTGTTTCTCACATAAAGACTTTGGATACAGTAAAAATAGTAGTATGGTCTACTTTTATGATGCCTTGTGCCTTAAAAGGCAATAATGTATCTTGTATTTAGTATGGAATACCAAAAAGCTGGCAATATAACAAATAAATAAACACACACATACACACACAATGCAATAAGGACATGCTAAAAAATTTAAAAAAAAAAGAAAATCACAAATAAAAATATTAATATATTTTCCATTCAGTCAGTCAGGCGTTCCATATTTCAGACATTTCCCCAAAACAATGACCCACCCGCGGCCCCTTCCTGCTGCTGATGAGAAACAATGAACAAGGCAGTTTGCTATGAATGCAATCATTTCAGCATTGAAAGGCTATTAAAACGGGCCCCTTCACTTCTGAGCAATTTATAGAAATGGCTGAACAATACCAGCCTGTCAAACACAGTGCTATTATTGGCTTCAAATAAGGCACTCGCGGTGATTTCAAAGTGAAACGTGTTATTATTCGAAACAATCGAAGAATGAAACTTTCCAGATTTTCTCTCCTCGTAAGATGTAGTGGGGTGAACGATGTACAATTCTGTTAATGAGCTGCATTTTAGTAAGGGCAGCAGCATGAACATAAATAAAAAAATAGGAAAAAAAGACAAATTGCACTCAAAAATTTTTTTTGTTGAGTCAACATGATTTGACCATAGCACCCATTGTGCATCTAAACAAATCAAGTAAATTTGAACTGCTTTGAATTTGTTATATGAACACAATTTAAACTTGTAATTTCAACATGGTTTTAACAGGTCTGTGTAACTTGTTTGCAACTAATTGAATAAAATGTTTGGGTTGTGTTTATCTGAATTATTCATTCATATATATACTTAATGTCACTAAAACACTTCAATTCAACAATATTGGTGCTTGTTACATCAACAAGTTTCTGTCTTGTCCATGTATGACTTTTAAAATCTATTGTGTTACTTCAATTACAGTAGATTTGTCTTAGTTGGCAGTATTGAAGTTTTACACTTGCAACCAGCTTGCTGTGGTTTCACAAAATTACCAATAGAGCAATATTGCCTCAATCCTCACAATATGTCTCAAAGTATCTTCGTTAAACCATGGCGTGAGACAAAAAAACTAACATTTATACATTAACACAAATAAACATTAAATTATAAGACGAGCATTTAAAGCTGTAAAATAGTAACACAGGCGAAAACAAAGGTATTTAATAAAATACCAATTACAAAACAAAGCATCAATAATTGTTCCACTCCAAGCTTACTTGCTCTAGCACACCATTTAAAGGAACAGTGCCATAACCGCTGTCTAGAAGAGCTTCTGTCCAGCTACAAATGTGCATCGTCTTCACAAATCACTACATCAGTCTTGTTCAAGCTCATGCACCAGTGTTCATGCCCTAGTAGCTTGTTTGAAGGGAACAGTGCAAAAATTAAATCATCAACACACAAAAACACCTCCAAGTGCGTTTTTGTTTTTGTCTCCAAACAAGTTGTCCATATATATGTGGACCACCACAACTGCAGGAATCCAAAAGTTTAAAAGTTCAGTCTGTTAAGCTAAGCATATACAGTGACTTCTTCTTATGCAGTTTCATTGGTGGGTTTGCGAACCGACTTATAAGTGCATACCGACACCTACTGTGATGGAGGCGCACAGTAACTCACCAGTGAGAGTCGTTCATATAAATCTCATTGAATCAACAAGTTTTCATCTGATTCATTTGATTATTTCTTCATTTTGTTTCAAACTGCTAGAATTTTAACAGAAGTAAACTCCATTCTTTTCCATAAGACATATTTGTATTTTGCAAATCGAGCAAGTGGCTTGT
The DNA here is from genome assembly GCA_903798205.1 of Danio tinwini. Taxonomy (NCBI): domain Eukaryota; kingdom Metazoa; phylum Chordata; class Actinopteri; order Cypriniformes; family Danionidae; genus Danio; species Danio tinwini. The sequence continues at coordinate 2,832,802 of CAIGQZ010032461.1, read as the reverse complement.
TGACTTTGAGTGTGGGGGTAAAAGGGATTAATGCCTGATGTTTCTTTACTTTTATTTTTTTTATTATAGTTTTATTATTTTTAAAGTTGCTAGTACTTTAAATGTAAAAATTAGGGATATATTTCTGATAAAATCCAATAAAATTTTTATAAATAATAAAAAAATGACATCCTATCAGTTAGTTTTAGGGAAAGATTTAGTGTTTGTGGTGTGTTATTTTTTAAACAGGATTAACCTTTTAGCTCCACTGATCCACCACTCCATTTCCAAATTGCCATGACACATGCATAAACTGTAATAAAGCATTACCACAACAACTTTATCTATTTGTAAGAAAACTGAATGTACTATTTAGCTTCAGACACAAGACATGTTACATTGAATCTGCTGGAAAATGTCCAAGCAGCACTGTAGGCTATATATTATTCATTTCTCTTAACAATAAAGGTTCTATGATGAACCTTTAATGCCCACATATAACCTTTCCAAGGGTCTTTAAAGTTTAAACGTGGTCTTTATATCATTCAAATGTTTTTTTACACTAAGAAATGAATAGCTCTTTTATGAACAGTTGACTGAAAGGTTCTAGGCTGCACAATATTTTAGTATGTAGTGATATATATTGCGATATGAGTACAATTTCACCAGATGACTTATTATTTTTTAATGTTAGATCAACTGAGATGATTCTGCAGTGGGAGTGCATCTCCATAAAAACAATAAACAATCTATACATTTTTGAGGGTCCCCTGACACATTTTCATTGTGGTCTGTGCTATTTGCAATGCATATCTATATTTGCATGTGTTGTGAGTATTTTCATAAATAACAATGTGTAAACATAATCAGGACAAAGATACAATTGAGCTAACGTGTTTTATCATTTCCCGAGTCTAACAGTATTCAAGTACAGTAACTGACAGGGGCGGACTCAACCAATAAGCGAGGTAAGCAGCCGCTTAGGGCCCTGGGGAATTGGGGGGCCCAGACCAATGCCAAGAAGCCTATATTAATCAAATAGCTCTTTTATAAATTTTCTATCATATGTTGTATAATCTGTCTACAACTGTTAATATTTTAACATCAGTACTTCTTTTTAACACCAAGAGCCCAATGAATAATAGTACGTTCCTGCTTTCTGGCCAAAACACCTGTCATATGATGATTGCTGCAGTTTGCTTGTTAAGAGAGGGATTGCTCAAATAAAATAACATTTCCCAGTGAACAGTAACGGCCACCAATTCACAAACAGCAATTATTCAATTCATATGAAAAATGCTGACAAGATTAGTTTGATTGGTTGTGAATTAAATTTGTTAATAAAAAAAAATTATATAATATATATATTATAATATATATAATATATTTATTATATATAATAAATATATATAATATATATATTAAAATGTAATCCAAAAATTAGCTAATTAACTGTACACAGTTTGTAAACTTGCTTTTCATTTGGGAATTTGTTGCATTTTATTTTAAATTAAGAAGATAAAGGTTCCTAGAAGATAAATCTTAAAATATACAAAATATACTTATGATATTTTTATTTATTTATTTAAATACTTTAACACACAGTTTATTTTTAAAAACTATCTACAGAGGAAAATAATAAAGAAAGAGAATGTTTTGAGTTTCGATGCTAGGGCCCCATACCTTGAATTGCTTATGGTCCCCAAATCACTAACTCCGCCCCTGCTAACTGAATGATAGAAAAAAAAAACAATGCAATAAAATATATCATAGTTACTGTGCATTCACACGGGGATTAATTGTCAAAACTTGACCGACAGCATGTCAGAAGTTGGGGCTAAAGCGATCATCATAGCAGCGTCAGCCAATGAAATTAGTCCGCAATCGGTTACTGTCTGAGTTGGTGTATTTGCATAAAGCAATCTGATTGGCTGACGCTTACATTGGTGATTGAAAAGTTGAGAAATTTCCAACTTCTGCAGCGAGCAACGGCAATAAAGTGGCGCTGACGGATCCACAATGCAGTGTGCAATGCAAAGTGAATGGGAAGTGTTGACGTTGACCCTTTGTGAATGGGGCATTAAGGTCACAAAATGGTACCATTTCTTATACCTAAATGCTTTTTAAATCATTATATAATTACAGGCATCAAAAACACGTGCAAATGATGAATTATAATATAAACTCAACATTGCACATCCTGCAATGTGACGATTGGGAATGATCACATTGCGATATCGATATATATTGTGCAGCCCTAATGAGGAACAAAAAACTGTTTTTTAATGCAAAAAGATCTTTTATTTGTAAGAATGTATGATGAAAAATCCACATGGTGGGATATAAACCTCAATCATGAGGGTTAAAGTGCATTCTTTTATTTTCCACTTCTACTCTCTTCTGCTTTTCAAGTCTTTTCTATAAATAATGAATATCTGTACAGCTGGACATGAGGCGCATTTATATGCCAAAATAAATAGACAATATGAGTGACAATGCGATAATACTTCGTTTCCTCAATTCTCCAGCTCATATATCTTTACATTAACACTTCTGCAGCTTTCAATTTTGTCAAAGATGAAGCACTGATTCCCCGGTGGCTGAAACAGTGACAGCTCAAAAAGAAAAAAAAGAAAATTCTCATTAAAACCAATCAGCCACACTCAATGATCAGGCCACACGAAGGTCAATCCCGAAGAAGAAGAAAAGATCTTCTTTTAATGTTATTTTCGTCACTCAGAAATACGAATAACACCAAGATTCTCATTTCACAAATCTGGATGACCACGTCTGTCTCTCTGGTCTTTTATTTTAACAAAAACCAAAATGTCCTATCAAACTAGATGAAACACCATCATAATAACAGATACAGAGTAAGATGCAGAGTGAGATGAAGGGACTTTCCCCGTTTGTACTTTCTCAAAGAGACAAGATAATTTGAAAGCAGAGAAAATAAACACTTAACATGGATTTGTCCTGAATCACTCAAAGCATCCAAATGTGTGAAACAGATGTGCAACGCAGAGACTGCGGGAGACATTTCAGTCTGTATAATCATTATCAGCCGAGTGTGAACTTGCTCTTTTCCAAGCAGCACCAGAAGTTTTCGAGGCGTGAGCTGTCAGACTGATATTTATGATGAATATGCAGCTAATTTGAACCTTGCAGAGGTCAGAGATACGTATTAAAGTTAGCTCAAGAGGAACATCTGTGATTTAAGTGCAGTGAGAGTAAAAATGTTAACTGATGCATGGGTCACACACTATCAATTTCAGTTGCTATTTTGATTTTGGTTTCCAACAATTATGAAAACATACTAATCACGATAAAACGGCATTATGTACTTTTTATTTAAAGTAGAGCCCCTTATTAAAAGATGCCTAAGTTACTTGCTGCAGTCTGTAACTGCCTCCAAATTGCATACTGTCCTACTAGGACTGCACAATATTGGGAAAAAAACTGACATTGTGATATTTTGCCTTTCTTGATATATATTGCAATATCAAAATATTCTCACAATATGAATTGTTTGAACAGAATTCATAATTTCCAATTGATTAGGATGATTTTGTAGGGGAGTGGATCTGCATACAATATCCAAAAATATATATAAAAAATTTACAATTTAAAGCAGAGATGAAAACAACAGAACAAAGATAAAATCTAAATAAATATGGTTTTCGGTGGAATGTAACAATATTGAGGTACAGAAATTCAATTATCAAATCTAAAATAACACTGTATAGTGTATACATCTTCATTTTACAAATAATTAAACACACATAATCTTTGTTAAAGGTGCAGTATTTAAGTTTGACACGCAGTGGTTGAACTAGGTATTGCACTCCTGGATCAAAATAAACGGACGCCAGATTGAGTACAGGAGCGAGTGATTTAAACCGTGTTCTAAATAAAAGCAACGACACGCGATAGAGGGAATATTTTCCATTTTAAAAGGAAATGTGTAACCAACACCTCGAATAGATATATTAGAAACAAATCTGAATCTGAAATCTCATTTCGACGTCTGATACTGTCATGGACGCATGCTTTCACGGTATCACTGTATTGTGATTACTGCTCTAAATTATATTCTTTTTAAATGTCTGTGTAAAAAAACTAAAAGTTTTTCCCCTTTGAACACAATATATTTTATTTTGAGAAACATTTATAATATTTTGGTATACATAATATTTATAATATTTTCAGTAAACATGCCAGGCCAAACAATAAAAATTAATCATTGACGTCTGCTGTCTTCATTAGTTTTAAAAACACAGATTTATTTACAATTTAAAATGGCATCTTTGGATATCTTGTCTGCTGGAGATGCTGTTGTTGTAAAAAAATTTTTTATAAAAAATCTTACACATACCTTAGGAGCGGTATTAGAGAAAATTTTGGCGGTATGAAAACCTTGACTTTTCCAAACCGCAGTATACCTTGAAAACGGTTATCGTCCCATGCCTAGTGCTGAATTATAATTGGCTAAACTGGCATTGTGCAGGTTAACTTTACCTAAACAAAGACAGCGTTTCGGCACGGAAAAACTATTTTCAAAGCAGAATATGTGACTTCAGCACTGTTTTTCAGTTAAACAAGTATGTTCCCTTGGGGTGTTTCTTAAACATCAGCACACATATTATGGTATTTTTATGCTTTAGAAGAGTCAAAAACTTACATACAGCACCTTTAAAGCAGCAAACTTTATAATGTCTTGTGCCCAAATGGTTTAAATTAGGACCACAACACATCAAAAAATAAAATAAAATCACACTATTAGGTTATGGTTCAAATTAGGGTTGGGCGATGTCAATCAATTTAGCATTGAACAATGTCTAATGTGAAACATCGCAATGGACGATGGCATCGTTGCTGTAGACGGAGGTGAATTCATTATTTATGAATAATTAATTAATTCATAACAAATTAATTATTTGTAGCCTACCCTTTCAACTACCTGACCCGCATGGTCTTTGTTTTACCCATAATAACCAAAATCATAAATAAATAAAGATAAGTTACACACAAATTACCACCTGTCAATCACGTTTTCCGTGGGACTCTGACATGAATAATGCAGAGGGATCTGTTTCATTATAATGGCGTCAACAAACTTGGTTGGTAAAAAGATGCACAACCAACAGGAACCAACCAACAGTTTCAACAGTTTCGCATGAAAGCGAAAGATTGAAGCAGTGTAACGTTACCGACGCTGTGACACGTTACCTGATAGATTCAAAAGACAGAAGAGTCGTTAGATAAAGACAAGATGAATTAAATATCACATTTAACAACTATAGTGAGACGCGATCCAGCGGTACATTCTTAACAAACTGTTCGACGTGCACTGCTCTCTGGGGTTTTGTGCTCAAAGCACCCACTGACTGCTGGAACTCAGGTCATGTGATGTGCTGTTTCAGCGGTATAGTGGGGAAGGAGGGCTTTTCAGAAATGCTAGATGAAATGCCAATGTGGACGTGGATTGTTTTCATTCTAAAATGCTATTTTAAAACTAAGATGTATTAGTGTAAACGGGGCCTAAGTGTGTATCTTCCACAAGTGGGTTGCTGCTGCGCCAGGGGCAGGGTTGAGGATCATGATGCCAGCTCAGCATCGTGATGTCTATCAGCAATGGATTATGGCATCGTCTATCGACTCAACCCTAGTTTAAATTTACAATGACTCCACAAATTATGCGTACTGAACTGGGTTCCTGATTAATTATAATCCCAACTTGACATTGCAGATCCTGCGATGTGACTATTTTGAACAAATGATATATTGTGCAGCCTTATGTCCTACTATATAGTATGCAAGATATAATGTATGCCAAGTAGTATGCCAGTTTATAGTATTCAAAAAAACTAACGAGAAGTAGCTAGATAATCTGAGGTGAAGTGAGTATTGTCAAGAATGATTTTACTCTGGGTTAGTTTGCTTTTAACCCATCCAAGTGCACACACATTATGAGAGAGGAGTAAGACGCGCACACACACACACAAACACATGTATACATTATTTACACTGAAGTTCAGCTTGCTTCACACTTTAGATCTAATTCAAACTGATTTAAAGCAAACCATTTTATCATTTTAAATATTAAAACTTAAGTAGTATTAAGTAGCTTTTTGGTGTTTTGTAGGGCTTTTTGCAGAGATGTTTGTACTGCGCTAATTGTATTTTTTGCTAAAAGGCAAAATGTTGAATTTGATGAAAAATGTTGAATGAATTTGCTCAATTAAAAAAAGAAATAGCTAAACAAGTTATCAATACAGTGTTGTACACCTAATCAAATTACCAGAGTCCAGAGTCACACCTATTGCATCATCACCACAGCCCAATGGCAGTTCAAAAGAGGTTTACAAGCTTACATTCAAAACAACCTCAGAACAATTTTTCAAAAAGATTTTACAGCAGTTATTCCTTTAATATATATGCACAGCAAGTGTTTTTCAGCCACTGGTAAACTTCAGGTGAAAGGATAATGTGACTATTTTCATTTTCATACAGTTCCTTTTACAGCATCAATCTTGTAATTTAATTAAAATTGAATCAGTTAAATAGACTAAAGCATTCATTGAGTTGGTCAAGCGTAAAATGAGATGACCAAGCATGGTCAGGAACAGCAGGCGAGTGAGGAAACTCCATTGAAAATATGTGGTAAAATAAATTTCCATATTTTATTGACATGGCGCAGAACAAAGGAACTGAATTCAGTGCTTCTTGTCTGGTCTGAGACCTATTTTATATCATATCTCAGTCAGGCAGTGAAGATCTTAAACACAGCGATTTTGTAAGGGCATGACAGTTCACCGGAAGCGCAACCATTGATATACAGCTCTCCATATCACATATCATGAGGCATTTTTAACATCTCATTCATAGAATCTAATGCAGTACAGTACCTGCAAAAATAGCACTGAAATACCATTTCATGGACATTTGTATGATCTGATGTGACATTCACAGATAAGGAATAACCAGTGATGTAAACTAACAAATTACAAATACTCCAATTACTGTAATTTAGTAGTTTTTCTCAGTAATTGTAATTTGTTAAAGTGTACTTTTACTTTCCCTTGAGTATATTTTTTGTGCTGTATCGGTACTTTTACTCTACTATTTTCCTTCAACCTGTAGTCCCTACTTAATTTTTCCTTTGTTATGGTGATTGGCTAAGTACAAAAATCAGTCCTGTGATTCCTGCCCAGTCAATTTTTACATAGAAAGTAAATCACATCATACTGAACAACCTCAATACATGGGCCTTTTATAAATGCAGCAAACCTTTTAGAAGCATTAAAATGTCTATGAAGATGTCCAAAATCTTTACACGCAATGACCCATAGACTTTTTATAGACTGCATGTCACTGATGAGAAAATGAACGATGACGATTGTATGATGACTGAAATCACTAAACAGCCTTAAACAATCACTAAATGGAATGAATGAAGAATGGAAGGAAGGGCTGAATAAAGGAAGGACGGAACAAGTAATGGAAGGAAAAAACGAACTAATGAAGGAAGGACCAAATGAATGAAAGAAGGATTCAAGCAAGGACTGAACAAACTAAGAAAGGAAGGAAGGAAGAAACAAACAAATGAATGAATAAACAAATGACCCAATGGAGGAAGGAACAAAAATATGAACAAATGAATGAGCAAATGAATAAATGGAGGAACGAAGGAAGGAACAAATGAATGAAGGAAGGACAGAACAAACAAACAATGGAAGGAAGGTTGGAAGGAACGAACGAATATAGAAAGATCACTAAATGCACTACAGAATGTTACGTTTACACATCCCTGCACAAAGTGCATGTGAGCACATCAACTTTTCACAGTGTAATACTCACTATTCTTGAGTATTTTTAAAAGGGCTACTTTTTACTCATATTTTGAGTAATATTTACAACAGATACTTTTACTCTACTTGCGCTACATTTTTGGGCAAGTAATGATACTTTAACTGGGGTATGATTTTTCAGTACTCTGTGTCCACCACTTTGAGTAACAAATACAGACAATTCACAGAAGTGTTACTATAATAATTATCACTTTATGTTGATATATTGGAAAAAAAATCAACACAATCTTACAGTAATTTGATTTAGTGGTTAATAATAAATAATTTGTATATTTTAGTACAAGTTGTTCATCCCCCTTGGTTAAGCAGTGGGGTTTAGGGACATGCTTTTTTTTTTACAAATAGTATTTAACATTTTTTGTATGAACTAAATAGTATGAATTTGAAATAAAATTTGCTTCTTTTCTGACAATTCATGAAATATACATTACATTACAGTTACTTTTCCACATGCGATCAGGCTGGGGGAAAAAAGAAGATTTTGGTCATATGGTCACTCTCAAAGTGCACCTATTTTATCCCTTTTTCAAGATTTAAGGCAAGTCTTTTGTGTCTCCAAATGTGTCTGTAAAATTTCAGCTCAAAACACCCATCAGATTATTTATTATACCTCTTTTCTGCTCTTAACACTATGTAGCTGACTTTGTGGCCTGTGTCTTTAATGCTAGTTCTCCCCAGCCACCATTCCCACATGCCTGTCAGAGTGTGCCTCAATCTCCACTTAACAGCACAGTGACAGAGATGAAGGAAGCAGATCTCACGTAAAGTTTGTGAGAAGTAAGAACTTTTTTTTTTATTTGTTGTCGAGTTATTTCAAGCCTTTCTGCAATGATGAGGCACACACAATGTCGTTACAAAGTTCACGCACATACACACAGACATACACACAGTGCACGCGTTTAACTTTGCCCTGTTTTTGCACGCAAATGTGACAGGATACATGTTAATATCCACCGTTCTATGGATATCCTGCATGTTAATGTTCAAAATAAACCTGATTTAACATCCACAACCGGGATTTAAGCGTCTTCATTTATAATTGTACTGACATGCGGCTGGGGTAATAAAGATGGTAAAATCGCTGTAATTAATTACACACATGCACTGTTTAAAACATTAAAAACTCATTCTTGATCACATTTGATGATGATTATTGATCACAGCGAGCTGATTTTTAAAAAATCCCGGTTGCTTTGAGCACGTCCTGTCTTGTTGGAGACATATTAATACGTGGCTGTCAATCAATTCGGTGGACGGGGAAACTGCACTACTACTTCATGTTGTGGTGGGCCTCAAAATGGGAAGGATTTGGATCCTATTTTAACATCAGGAAATAAAAAAGAGCCTTATTGTCTTTATATGACCCCAATATGACTGTGGACACACTATACCACACAGTTCTGTCCAAACAGCTTACAAAAGATGATTTTCACCATAGGTGCCCTTTAAAGTTTGGGCTAAATCTTCCTGATTTTAACACAGAGCAAAATAATCATGACAATGAATTCTGCCATAATCACGTAGTCATAAATCACATAACTAATGATATTGTACTTTCTTTCTCATCACAAGCTATCCATTCTAAACGCTTTTGGCTGCATGTGGTTCGTTCCACACAAATATTCTCTGCACTGGATCGGCTCTCATTAAAGTGAGGTAAAACTCGATTCGGTTTTGCACTACAAAGGCTCAAATCATGCGGATGCAAATAAATGCAAGAGCAAGATAAAAAGAGCGAAGTTACTTCAAAGTAAGTCTGAATGTATGTATGTATGCATGTGTGTTTGTGTCTGGATAATCATTCCCTCTGGTGCTTGAGCAACAGGTTATCCCAAAATCCTCTCCCCGGGCTCTTGGCCTCATTGCCAGCAATTACACTGCTAATTTACACCACTTGGAACAAGGACTGGTGCGCGCGCGCACACACACACACACACACACGCGCTAATATGTTGCTATATTTTTCTTCGTAACTCAAAAGCAACTAAATCTAACTGCCTTTTTTGTTTGAGGTACATGCTTTCTATGTGTGTATCTAAGCATTAAAATGGGTTTGATCATAATTTAATTTTCATTTTCTTTCAGCCTAGTTTCTTTATTCATCAGCGGTCACCGCAGTGGAATGAACCGCCAACTTATCCAGCATATGTTTTACACAGTGGATGCCCTTCCAGCTACAACCCAGTACTAGGAAAGATCCATACACTCTCACATGCACACACATACACCATGGCATATTTAATTTATTCAATTCAACGCACGTCTTTGGACTGTGGGGGAAACTGGAGCACCCAGAGGAAACCCGCGCGAATACAGGGAGAACATGCAAACTCCACACAGATATGCAACCTTCTTGCTGTGAGGCGACATCGCTAACCACTGAGTCACCGTGTCGCCCCTGTTTCATCACAATACGGCATTTAATTTAAGAAACTTTGCACAAGAAATTGTCTATGTTGAACTTTGTTCACTTGCAGTAGAAATTAGAAGAAATCCTGGACTTATTCATCCAAAAACTTTCATTTCACTTCAGCTGCAGAAAGAAAATAATATATATCTTGGATTCCCATTAGTTGAGCGGATAATCAGTAAATTTTTATTCAGGCACAAACTATTCTTTTAATACATATTTCTCAGTCATTCACCATAAATGATTCCCCACTGTTATTAAAAATAACATGGGTTTTAAAGGCCACCTATTTTACCCCTTTTACAAGATCTAAGATAAGCCTTTGGTGTCTCCAGAATGTGTTTGTAAAGTTTCAGCTCAAAATACCCATCAGATCATTTATTATAGCCTCCACAATCTGTCCATTTTGCTGTCTTGAGTACAATGTAGCTGTTTTTGTAGGCTCTGGCTTTAAATCCAAATGAGCTGCTTCTCTTCACCCACCGTTCCCACGTGCGTGTCTGCTTCTCATGTGTTACGTCAGATAAACAGCCGTCAGTGATAGAGATAGACACGGATGAAGCTCATTAGCCAAAAATACTAAGTTTATTTCATGTATTTGTGGTGAAGTTTATTCAAGTCTTTCTGAAATGATGAGTCACACACAAATGATGTTTGCAGTATACACACACGCATATATATATGTGCGTTTACTGACACCATGCGGCCGTGGTGATTATAGCGGTTAAGAATTATGTAGCAAATTTATTACAAACATGCTCTGCTTTAAAAACGTTTTAAACTTAGAACACTTATAGAAATCACAGAAACAGATATTTTAATCACAGTTTATTTGCAAAAAACATGTTCTGTGGATATGTGTATAGATATTGTTACAGAAACATGGTGCAATCTATTCGCTGGGCAGGGAAAACCGCACTCTTACTGTACATCACGTTGCGGTGGGCCTCAAAATCACTAGGATTTGAATGCTGGTCCTAAACTAACATTATTTGAGAACAAAGAGGAAAAATACCGGAAAAAGATTAAAAAGATAGTGAACAGTTCTTAAAAAAAAACATTTATTTCTTAGTATGACAAATATTATAATGATTTAAATTCCACTTTTTGTGGAATGGAAAGGTCCCATTTTCTTTAAAGTTTCTTTATGGAACCACTGATGCAAAATAATAATAATAATAATAATAATAATAATAATAATAATAATAATAATAATAATAATAATAATAATAATAATAATAATAATAATAATAATGGATGACGCAGTGGCGCAGTAGGTTGTGCTGTCGCCTCACAGCAAGAAGGTCGTTGGTTCGAACCTCGGCTGGGTCAGTTGGTGTTTCTGTGTGGAGTTTGCATGTTCTCCCTGCGTTCATGTGGGTTTCCTCCGGGTGCTCCGGTTTCCCCCACAGTCCAAAGACATGCGGTACAGGTGAATTGGGTAGGTTAAATTGTTTGTAGTGTATGAGTGTGAATAAGTGTGTGTGTGGATGTTTGCCAGGGATGGGTTGCTGCTGGAAGGGCATCCGCTGCGTAAAATCGTGCTGGATAAGTTGGCGATTCATTCCGCTGTGGCGACCCTGGATTAATAAATAAAGGGACTAAGCCGAAAAGAAAATGAATGAATAATAATAATAATGATAATAATAAAATACAATAAGCACCTTAATTTTTAAAGTTCATGAACAAAGACTGTTTGCAAGTTAAATAATGCTCAATTTCTTAAGACATTAATGTATTGTCAGAAGCCACATGTATTAAATTTGTTTGGCCTGTTCCATGTATGTTTCTCTCTCTCTTTCTCTCTCTCTCTCTATCTCTCTCTTAAAGTGCAGATAGCCTTGACTTTCATTTTTTTGAATCACTGTTTCAGCCAAAAAGTCACCAACATCAGTATAAATTAACATCAAATTTTTTTTTTTAATTTAATATTTTACTAAACTTACTATTTTTCAGTTTGTTTGCAAACAGGGAGACTCGCTGAACAAATGCCATATCTGTTATTATTTTATGCAGAAAGTAATAACCACATTTTATTGTTTTCCATATGCTCCAAGGTAACAAACTCCAGTCCAAATTGAATAACGTACAGACCACCAACTTTTACAAATGATTCAGCATGATATACAAAGCCCTCGTGCACTCGACTGGGTGGGCAAGTTTGCTCTGCTTCAAAGAAATACTCAGAAGAGCAATAGAAGAAGTAAGGCACTCTAATAAGATGTGACTTTTAATAAAGCAAAAATAATCTCCTTGGCGTGAAACTCAAAGCCCGAGACTAATACCATCTGCTTACAACCCACAAACCAAACATTTACATCACTCCTCAGGATAACAGGCTTAAAGTCTGCTTAAATGTACAACAAGCCTACAGATAGAGCAATTGGTAGCGAAGAGAGAACGCGCAAACTCATAATAATTTATCTGAGACGGGTTACATCAACAGCATACGTGCATGTCATCTCTAGCAAAAACAGTTTTCACTGGTGGTTCTGCGCAAGGCAATAACGTTTCAACAGAGGTGAAGAATATATATGTTCCTCTCACAGGAGCACGTTTTCTGGCATGTACAACTGAACCATATGGGAAAAGTGTCAAGTCTAACACAAATCACAGAGTGTTTCACGATCCACGGCCAAGCTCTGTGTTACTCCTCGTTTCTGGGATTTCAGCTATGCTCATAATTAAGAAAGGAGACTTCTAGGCCTGGTGGGAACTGCGCTCAGTGACCTAATTTGATTTGAAACATTAGCCGGACGGGTTTTCAATTCATTATTATTGCTATGCAAATCTGAATACAGGCTGGCAGTGAGGAAGACAAGACAGCCAAGGAAAATGTGAGCTCTGCTTTCAGGGTCCCGCATTGTGTTCAGAAAGAAGCCTTACTGAATGAAATAGTTCATTCACAAAATGAAAATGTACACACTCATGTTCAAGTGGTACAAAACCTTGATAAGACCCTTTTTATTCTGTAAAGGTATTTTGAATAATGCCATAGAATTTTATAGTAGCAAAATATATATACTATAAAAGATAGTTTGCAACATTCTTCAAAATATCTTTTTGGGTAGAATAAAGGGCTGTAGGGGGGAAACAACAGTAAAATAGATGGACAGAGATAAAACAAAAAGTATTAAGTTAAAATAAGCCACATTTTTCTCTGGAGGTCAATTAACGACCAAAGAAATGGACTAAACCTACTTTTTTTTTTTTTTAAACAGTTGTAAAAGAACTGCAAAAGAGCTACAGTGGACATTTATTGCAGTGGTAAAAATCTTAGCCCCCCTGATTTTGGTGATTAAACTTTATGAAGAACATGATACAAACCTACAAAAGTCTAAAAGCTGACTCATATGCACACATAAGTTCAATAGAAGAACTAAATCAGATTTATAACATATGCAAAAGTCTACACTCACCGGCCACTTTATTAGGTACACCTCTCCAACTGCTTGTTAACGCAAATTTCTAATTAGCCAATCACATGGCAGCAACTTAGTGCATTTTGGCATGTAGACATGGTCAAGACGATCTGCTGCAGTTCAAACCGAGCATCAGAATAGGGAAAAAAGGTGATTTAAGTGATTTTAAACATGGCATTGTTGGTGCTAGACGGGCTGGTCTGAGTATTTCAAAAACTGCTGATCTACTGGGATTTTCAAACACAACCATCTCTAGGGTTTACAGAAAATGGTCTGAAAAAGAGAAAATATGCGGTGAGCGGCAGTTTTGTGGGCGCAAATGCCTTGTTGATGCCAGAGGTCAGAGGAGAATGGCCAGACTGGTTCAAGCTGATAGAAAGGTAACTCAAATAACCACTTGTTACAACCGAGGTACACAGAAGAGCATCTCTAAATGCACAACACTTCCCTTGAACCTTGAGGCGGATGAGCTACAGCAGCAGAAGACCACAGCGGGTGCCACTCCTGTCAGCTTAGAACAGAAAACTTAGGCTACAATTCGCACAGGCTCACCAAAATTGGACAATAGAAGATTGGAAAAACGTTGCCTGGTTTGATGAGTCTTGATTTCTGCTGCGACATTCAGATGGTAGGGTCAGAATTTGACGTCAACAACATGAAAGCATCGATCCATCCTGGCTTGTATTGACAGTTCAGGCTGGTGGTGGGGGTGTAATGAGGTTGAAGGATATTTACTTGGCACACTTTGGGCACATTTGTACCAATTGAGCAGCGTGTCAATGCCACAGCCTACATGAGTATCGTTGCTGACCATGTCCATCTCTTTATGACCACAGTGTAGCCATCTACTGATGGCTACTTCCAGCAGGATAATGCGCCATGTAATGTCATAAAGCGCAAATGATCTCAGACTGGTTTCTTAAAGTTCACTGTACTCAAATGGCCTCCACAGTCACCAGTTCTCAATTTAATAGAGCACCTTTGGGATGTGGTGGAACGGGAGATTAACATCATGGATGTGCAGACGACAAATCTGCAGCAACTGCGTGATGCTATCATGTCAATATGGACCAAAATCTCTGAGGAATATCTCCAGTACCTTGTTGAATCTATGCTATGAAGGATTAAGGCAGTTCTTGAGGCAAAATGGTGTCCAACCCGGTACTAGTATATATAACAATAAAGTGGCCGGTGAGTGTATAATCTCTAGCAATATCATTCATTCATTCTCTTTCTTTTCGGTTTAGTCCCTTTATTAATCCGGGGTCGCCACATCGGAATGTACCGCCAACTTATCCAGCATATGTTTTATGCAGCAGATGCCCTTCCAGCTGCAACCCATCTCTGGGAATACACACTCATTCACACACATTAACTACAGACAATTTAGCCTACACAATTCACCTGTACTGCATGTCTTTGGACTGTGGGGGAAACCGGAGCACCTGGAGGAAACCCACACGAACACGGGGTGAACATACTAACTCCACAAAGAACGCCAACTGACCCAGCCGAGGCTTGAACCAGCGACCTTCTTGCTGTGAGGCGACAGCACTACCTACTGCTCCACTGCATCGCCCTCTAGCAATATCAATTGAAACATATTTTAAATCATTATGATGCAATAATTAATCATAATTAAATGAATATGAATAAACAGCATTTGTCAATCATTCAATGTTCAGTTAAAAATAATGCCAATTTTTCTGGCGCATCAAATCAATAATTGAAAATGATTGGCACTGAATATACAAATAATTTGTAAAGTCAACTTTAATACTAAAATGTATTAACCTTTTTATCATGATATTTACCAAAAATATAAAAAGAGTAACTGCATTTTGAATACATAGACATTTTAAACTTTTGATTCCTCAAAGAGTCATGAAAAAATGCACTGCTTGATGATTCTGCAAAATATTTTCATGTTTAGCAATGTAATAATACATTTCACAATCAGTTTTTACTGTTAAATACATGCAGCCTTAGTAAGCAAATATGACTTTTCATTTTATAAATGTATCTTTTAAATCACAGGTATAAGAACTCTGCAGGTATAAGAGCTGTTCATGTCAGACAAGACTCAAATTATGTACTAGAGAAAAGATCTGACTGAATAAAGCAAATCAAGTCATCAAGAGGGAAACTGATTGCAATGAATAGTTCAAGCAATCAGCAGTGCTTGTGCCAGGAGTCTGTCAGCTAAATTCAAGTTCAGCTCAACCTTTGCGGCTGGTCTGGATCCACTGTCATGGAAACACGAGCAAGCAGGTAAAAGTACATTAGTTTTTCACCCATAATAAACCAGTTACATAAAAGAAAAAGGAGACATTTATAGCCACTGATGAGTCAAACTAATTCAAATGAAAAACAACAGAGCTGTTTTATTACTCAAGCAAACTGAAACTGCTGTAATTAATATAAAATTATGTTGTTGTTGTTTTTTTATCTCAGAACATAAGTTCAAAGTGAAGCGAATTACGGAATGGATGTTAATCATTAAGGTGTTTTAAAGCCTCTAACCTTATTAAAGGGACAGTTCACTCAAAAATGAAGATTCTGCCATCATTTACTCACTCTTTACTTGTTCCAATTGTGTTTGTTAAAGATAGAATATATAAAAAAAAATACTGGAAACACTTTCATAGTATTTGTTCTTCCTATATGGAAGTCAATGGTTACAGGTTTTCAGCTTGCTTCAAAATATCTACTTTACTGTTAAACAAGGAAGAATGTCATAGAGGATTTGAAACCACTTGAGGATAAGTAAACAGTGAGCAAATGTTCATTTTTGGGTGAACTATCCCTTTAACCTAAAACATGACACTTAGCTGTGATCTGCTAATGACACAATGGTGAATAATATGTGTGTGTGTTGCTGCTCGTCTCCTCAACACACAGGAGTAGGTCAAACAACAGATGGTCATTAAGGATTAAACTCAACTATGTAAATGTTGAATCAAGCAGTCAAGCAAAGATCCATCAAAGAGCTCATAACACACACCTAGCGGCTTCCAAAAAAAAGCAGCATAAGAAACATTTTCTATTCTCTAAGAATCATTATCTATCCTCTAACACTCAGGTTTATCAAGTTTACCTCATTTAATCTGACTTTTGTGTATTTTGGCCCAGTGGATTTGAGCTCATACCCACTGCCATTCAGAGTATATGTTTGCTAACATAAAAAAATGATAGAAGTCAGGCTAATCAAGATTTTTACATTTATATTTTCTTACATGTACACACTTATAGGGGTGTTCCACTACGATATCATATTTTAAACTTTAGTTCATGTTTAATGTAGATCTGTGAACATAAACAGCATCTCTGAATGTAATATGCTCAAAGTTTAATGCAAAGGGAGACATTGGCTTTTACAGAGATAGCTTAGCAAAACCTACAGCAAACGAAGTTTACCAAAAAATATATAAGTGAGATCACAATTGCTTCAGATTATGCGCATTCACCATGTGCATACACCCCGCGCAGTGAAGGGGCAAGGCCAGAGGCGCTGTAATGTTATAGCAGAGAAAGCTAAAACACCATCCAAACGCTGCTATTTCCACAGAGCTTCTTCTGTTTCTATATTTGGGCTTCTAAAGGACAAGACACAAAGACAGAAGTGCTTACAATTTAATAAAAATTATGTTTCAGAGAATTATAGATATAAGATATAGCTCTAGCATTTGACAAAGGACTCTCTCCAGAATCTCTCCCAGTTCAGTGCTGGATTCAGCTAAAAACTCCTAAAAAAAGGAGCAGTTCTAACCATAATGGCAGAAGCTGTGGCTTGTGAGAATTTTATTTGTTCAAATTGATCTATTACATGCACAGTTTCTAGCGTTAACGGTATGTTGTAGCAAGGACGTAAACAAAGATGTAAACAACGGAAATGCTGTTTGGCACTGCTAACCATTTAGCTACAAATTCATATTTATCTGTCAAACCGCTGTAAACACCCACAATCTTCACCAGAGCTGCAGTGTCTCTCTATGCGTCCGCTTTCCCTGCCTTCTACATTTCAACTAAAAAATTGCAAAAGATATGTGAACATTTACTTACACATGCTTATTCCAAATATATGCGAAAGACACTTGTCAGATTTTAGAGAGCAGGCGCGAGGTTCAGCTGTGTCCTCTGTGTCCTTTTCTGTCTAATTCAGGCTCAAACTGATACGGCTAACAGCTACTCTGACTGACAGTGTTTACACAGCACAAAAGCGCGTGCTAGTAGAGGTGTAAAGCTTTTCCTGATGACGTGGTGCCGATCCGTGAATCACAGCACATTATGTTAGCTGACCAATCAGAGACTCTTGAGGGCGGGCTTTCTGATAAACTAGGAAATATGACAGTAGTTTTTATGTTAGCGAAGTAGCTGTATATAATCAAAGTAAGATATATGATCAAATAACATGATTTTTTACAAATGAAGCATGAGCACACGTTGCTTTGCATCTTATACACACAACCAAGCCTTAAAAATACACTCTGGACCACCTCTTTAAACTAAAAATGTTTTACAATAATGCTATTTTTATAGTGTATTTATTATTATGTTGTTATTGTCAATATTATCATGGCCTCTCGGTTGAATGGGCATTATTAGTGGTTATCAGCTGAGTCCTTCTGCGTCTACTAGTAGGCTCAGAAGGCTGTTATCATCCATCCCCATGGTTAAGTAGCTATCGATCACATACGGCTGTAGCCGGAAGTTAACGAGAATTATTTATATTATTTATTAAATTTCCAATTAATTGTATTTTATAATTGTCTACCCCTATACCAACCCTAAACTCAATCGTCACAGTAAAAACAGATCTGGATCTGGAGTCTTCTCTATTAGTATAGCTCATTAACCCATTTGTGCCCAATTTTTTAAATAATGGTTTCATGCATGTAGCCTTGTTAATAGTCTTTTATATGAACATGTTTTGCATTTATTTTCTCCAGGTTTGTGATTTTTTTCCAAGAAAATCGTATTTTAATATGCAGCAACTATAGCTGTCGGTGGCCAAATATGTTATAGGAACCCTTTAATGTAAAATTTGAATATGAGGAGAATATTTGGCATCAGTTTATATCAATAAATGCATTTATTATGTTTAAACTTCGAAAACAATTTGATATGAACCCCCTGAAAATTATCTATCATATCATTTCATGAATATGAAACCAGTGGGAGAAGTTAATTTTACTCTGAGGATTTAGCTGTGTATCAAAATGTGTATCAAAGAAAGACTACTTTAAAGGAAAGATATCAGTAAATTGGTTATGTTATGTTTAGATGGGGGTATTATGAAAGCAAAAAAACTTTAAACAAGAACTTTAAACCAATAACCTTGATTTATTAACACATTATTCCCTAGTACCTCATGTTTTATGTACTTACAAGCTATTTGCCCACCGACAACTAGTTGCCACTTTTTTTAATCCTTTATTTGGTTGAATCTAGAGACCTTCATGATTATATTTATGTATATTTTTGAACAAAAAATGACTTTTAGTAACATGAAATTTGCCTTTACTTGAGAGGGTTTGCCTCCATTTTGCATTCGGAAATTAGGCATAGGAAGTTGAAGGCCTCGTGTGACAGGAAGCACATCAATTCCTTTTTTTCTTTCTTTAAATCTTATATTCGGATGTTTGTTTGCATGTCATTGAGAAATTAAACAGGGATAACACATGTAGAAAATTACTTATAGAAGAAAAATGGCAACTATCAACTTGGGCTTAAATGGGTTAACCATGTGGATGGATGGTAACAGCCTTCTAAGCCTAAGCCTAGGCCCCTACTGGCCCATATCTATCAGCTCATAACCACTGATAATGGCCATTAAATCGAGTGATAACATTTGAAGCGTGTGGTTATATAATATTCCTAAAAGTTCCTAAAAATTAAATTTTCTGGTTTAGCTTCCCCAGGAACACAGATTTCATAAACATTGCTTTTCATTGATGATAATATAATGTATCCTAATGTAGATTACACACAAAGTCTATACTATTTTAATTAGCAACTCTTCAGGGACAAATAAACCTGTAACTCGGCATGATTTACGGGACATCAATAACCAGCAGGTCTTTGAGGAAGGCAGTTTTTCACTCTCCAAAAATAGCTGAACATTTTGCTGTCTGAGAAGCATTCTGATCTAAAAGATTTCAAAATCTAGCCCTATCAAAGCTTGAAGCTGAAGCCTCCTAAAGGTTCGCACAAACACTGACGCACACACGGCTTTGATCAGCAAAGAAGACAATCCCACTTTGACAATAGGAGGGTTTTTTTTAAAGATATTGGTAGCATTCTCTTAACGTTTGCAAACATCCAACTGAGACAAACTGAGAATTATGAATAAGATTTAAAAAAATAAAAAATCTTATTGTCTCTCTCGTGTCTCCCCTTTTCATGGAAAGATTTGACAAGAAACGTCAAATTAGAGAGAATAATGTGTGATTTTTGATGACACAGTGGACAGTAGACAAAGCCGGAGGTCTCAGCTCCCACTTTACTAGTATTAGGGCTGGAAAATACATTATAACAGTTTATTTCCTCCTTACAAATGAAATTTCATAAAATCTCCCCAAAGATAGTTTTACCATATGGAATGCCCCTTACTAGATCACAACTGCTCTATAAAGACAAACCCCAGCGGATACAGGCCTCTCCAAATGTATGTGTGTGTGTCCTCACGGCAGGCCTATTGTATTTGCGCAGTAAGGCCCGTCAGCTCTACAGTCAATTGTCTGCTGTCATTAATCAAGTCAGACAGTCCATTGCCTTCAGCTAATATATGCACTAGATCCCAGCAGTGAACGCAGTCACTGCATTACAATGACTGGATGAATCTACAAAAGTCTGCAAGTGAAAATTCCAGCTTTGATTAATGTCTATTTTTACCCTTTAAGGAATAGTTCAACACAAATATGATAATTTCCTTTTAGACTCCAAGATCGTGTTATATCTAACAGTTTCCCTTCCCTTTTAAATTTGATTTGAGCTTTTAAACCGCATTATGAGACCTTTTGAGGTAGAATATTTTAACAAAGCTATACTTTACTGGCATATTTGGAGAGTTTAAAACACTTACTGTACATAAACTAGTTATAAGTTCATGAAACCGTTTAGGGTTATATTATACTTTACATTTTGCAATATTCACGTGTTGTAGTCATTTAATCACATAAAAATAGTTTCAAGTGTTTTTAAAAAATTAAGGTAATTTTTATGTGCATTTTGTCAGCAAAGCCGGCTGTTGATCTGTAACCTCAAATGGAGCAGCATTACGATAGAGCCATAATTTACTGACAAGCTACCCAGAAACAAACATTAATTGGTGCGATTCTGAAATCGAAGACAATTGTTCTGTGATTTGACAGCTATTTTCATCGTTTTTATGACTATGGCTCTGTGTTGCTGCAACTGTACATCTCTAAAGTATGTGAAAATACCACATCTAGGGATGGTTGATGTGGAATGAACATTTCGACAAAGTGTCAAGATCCCAAAGCCCAAATGTTTTGAAACACTGCACCGAAGCATGTTCCGAAACACCTAGTTCACGTGAATAAAGCGATTCAAAGCATCGGATGTTTCAGAAGCATTTCAAGACCTGGCAACCCTGTGAGCAAATTAAGGCCCAATCCCAATTCTATTGTTGTACCCCTTCCCCTTGGCCCTTAAAAACAAGTGTGAAGGGGAAGATCTTCAAAATTTACCCCTAAGAATTGGGACAGCACTTCAACACCTGCACACGTCATCATACGTCACACGTCATTGATATCTCTTGCTTTATATGAGATTAGACGATCGCGACTGCTGTTATTATTCTAGTTGTGTTGTTTTTTGTTATTTATCTTCAGGAAATCACTGAAGGCATATATTATGTTATCATAACAATCTAATGTGGCAATAAGATCGTAACTGTACTGTGTATTTACACAGTGGCCGTATTCACCTATGTAAACACACCAAAAACAACATTAACATTATAGCAGACACTGTAAAACGCTCATTCTTAGCCATTAGACTTTTTTGACAGGGTATTTGAGTGTCACCAAGTGTCAGAATGTTGTGGGACTGCTGTACAGGAGTTATGATTAGGGATTATAGATCGTGAAATTTAGCTGTATATATTTTAGTTTTTTTTTCATGACGGTAAAACATGAATGCGGTTATGAATATATTAAAACACGTGCTTGTTTGTTGAAAAAAATTTTAATACTGGCAAAAAAAATACTAATTTGTGGCTCTCCTTACTTCAGGGTGCAGCGAAACTGCCGCTGTAGCTGGTGCATTCTGGGAAATTTTCTTACCCCTTGGTTTCGAGTGTGGTCCTAAAAAATCTTTGTTTCCCCGGAGCATTATGCCTTCAAGCTAAAGAGAATTGGGACACCACTACCCCTTCACATGAACACGAAAGTGGTAGGGGTAAGGGGGAAGGGGAAGGGCTAAGGGGTAGAATTGGGATTGGGCCTAACTGTGCTGCAAAAGTCCCGAGTTTGAATCCAGACTTGTACAAATTGTGACTTGATGTGTTTTAATAATGTTAATTTATTTTTTGAGCAAAACAAGAGATATTTATTTACAAAGTGTTCATTCAGATGTCAGACCATGCTAAAACAAAACACGTTACTAGAATAGAGCATTTAAAAACTAACATCTATAGCTGCATCACCTTGGAATTAAATCCATTATCTCTGCATGCATGCCAGTCAAGAAACCTTACCGCTTTACTATATCACTTGTCATGTTATAGTTACAACGTGGGGTATAATTCCTCAATTTGCATTACTGTTTGATTGCTGACGCTGTTCCTGATCAATACATAAAAAAATGACCGCTAGTAGTCACAGTAAAGACAGGTTTTGAAATGTTTTGAAGCTTCAACACATTTGCTTCAACCGTTTCAGTGTTTCATGAAGCCTTGCTCTGCCCACCACTAACCACAATAACATGGGCTTGCTCCAAACTTACTTCATAACTTCAGACAAGTGTCTGAAATATATCCTTCTGTGAGATGATATGAAAATTAGTCATGTTGAATTTACAAAAGTAGTTTAAGTCTCTGTTTGATTTCCTAGGTTTCTTCTTTATTTGCACTTTCCGCACCAGAGCGCCCTCTGGCCCTTGGAAGATATTTACCACTGATCACAGAGTCATGTTTCCCTGACAAGATGTGCATGACAATTGCATATTTTGATATGTTACGAGTAGTTGTTGCAGTGTGTATGTGTGTGTGTGTGGTGTTTCTTTCTTTCTTTCGCTCTCTCTCGGAGTGGGTCCAGTGCCACCGGCCCAAGGATCTGGAGACGGCTATCCAGCTGGCGGAGGATCACCTGGTGGCGAAGTCCAGGGTCGGCGAAATAACCTCTCTCTTCTCTCCCCCTCTTTCTCTCTCTCTCTCTCGTCCTGTTCCCAGGCCCAGAATGCGGAGGCCGCCCACGCCAGCACCCAGACGGCGGTGCAATGAGGCGGATCCGCAGCCAGCCCCGCTGGAAGGGGAAACCTATCAGGACGGAGGGGCGGAGTTTCCACCCCTGGCTGCTTCCCAGACAGCGCCAGGTCTCTCTCCGGTTCAATCGGTTGGTCTTGCTGGCCCCGGGGGTGTAGTGAAAAGGTCTGGGCCAATGCATTGGCGCCGCGGGGGCGAGGATAGCGCACCAAAAGTCAGCTCCGTGAAGGAGGTGAGTGCGTTGATTCGCGTCCCCGCCACGCCAATCGTCGCCCCCGGTCGCGACGGGCTATACCGGATACCAGTGAGTATAAAAGGGGGTACATATCAAGCTTTGGTGGATTCGGGGTGTAACCAGACCTCCATCCACCAAAGCCTGCTTCAAGACCCGGCATTGGATACAAGCCGCACGGTAAGGGTAAGGTGTGTGCACGGGGATGTAATTCACTACCCGCTAACGGCTATAGATATTCAATTCAGGGGGAAAAAGCATAAAGTGGAGGTGGCGGTTAACCCGCACCTCAAACACCCGCTAATTCTGGGAACCAATTGGCCTGGATTTAATAGATTATTAAGGATCTTATGTGCGGGTGTTTCTTGGAAAAAGAAATCGCCGGAGAGGGGGCGGGTCGCTCAGCTGGGGGAATCCCAAGCCGTGACGTCACGCGCTGACTCAGGGGAAGGGCTGGGAATTTCCCGGTGTAAAGACTTTCCCCTGGAGCAGTCGCGTGATGACACGCTGAGACATGCACTCGAAAGAGTGCAGGTTATTGATGGGAAAATCCTCCAGCCTGATCGACCCCTCTCCTATCCTTATTTTGCGATTATTAATGATAGGGTGTATCGAGTGATCCAAGACGCTCAGACAAAGGAAGATACAACCCAATTATTAGTACCAAAGAGCCGTCGGGAAATGCTTTTCCAGGCGGCTCATTCTAATCCTATGGCCGGACATTTAGGTCAGGCGGCCACACTAAATCGCCTCATGGCCCGATTCTTTTGGCCGGGCATTCACGGTGACGTCAGCAGATGGTGTGCGGCGTGTCGTGAATGTCAGCTGGTAAATCCACCGGCCACCCCAAAAGCGCCATTGCGCCCATTGCCAGTTATGGAGATCCCCTTCGAGAGAATTGGGATGGATTTCATCGGGCCATTAGAGCGATCCGCACGCGGGCACCGGTTTGCATTAGTTCTAGTAGATTATGCAACCCGATACCCGGAAGCAGTAGCGCTCCGTAACATCTCAGCAAAGAGCGTTGCGGAGGCTCTGTTTCGCATAATCTCCCGAGTGGGAATCCCCAAGGAGATTCTCACTGATCAAGGCACCGCGTTCATGTCACGCACCATGCGCGAGCTTTACGGATTATTGGGCGTTAAATCAATTCGCACTAGCGTCTATCACCCACAAACAGACGGGCTGGTGGAACGATTTAATCGCACACTTAAATCCATGATCCGTAAATTCGTTCACGAGGACGCGAAAAATTGGGATAAGTGGTTAGAACCCTTGTTATTCGCTGTGCGAGAGGTTCCCCAAGCCTCCACGGGGTTTTCCCCCTTCGAGCTTCTCTACGGCAGACAGCCCCGTGGGGTTTTAGATGTCATTAGAGAGGCTTGGGAGGACGAGCCTTCAAACAGTAAAAACGAAATTCAGTATATTCTGGACCTTAGAGCAAAACTCCACACACTGGGGCGGCTCTCTACGGAGCATTTGCTTAAGGCCCAGGATGACCAACGCCGGCGTTATGACAGGGGCACTAAACTACGCAAATTTTCACAGGGAGATAAAGTCCTTGTACTGCTACCCACTTCCAGCTCTAAATTACTCGCCAAGTGGCAAGGGCCGTTTGTGGTCACACGACGAGTCAGCGATCTCGATTATGAGGTAATGCGTTCGGACAGGGCTGATTCTCGTCAGATATACCACATTAATCTGCTGAAGCAGTGGAGGGAGCCGGAGGAGGTGATGCTGGCTACGCTTATTAACAACGAGGATGACCTGGGACCAGAGAGCACGGGCCGACAGCGGCCAGGCACTCTGGTCACCGGGGGTGACCATCTCTCAGCGAGCCAGCTCATCGATATCCGGCACCTTCAACGTGAGTATTCTGACGTGTTCTCACCCCTGCCCGGTCGTACTAACTTGATCCAGCACCATATCGAGACTGAACCAGGCGTGGTCGTTAGGACCCGGCCGTATCGCCTACCTGAACACAAGAAAAAAGTGATTCAGGAAGAATTGAGTAATATGTTGAAAATGGGTGTAGTAGAAGAATCCCACAGTGACTGGGCCAGCCCAATCGTCTTGGTACCCAAGACTGATGGTTCGGTCCGGTTCTGTGTGGATTATAGAAAAGTCAACGCTGTGTCGAAATTCGACGCATATCCAATGCCGCGTATTGACGAGTTGCTCGACCGGTTAGGTGCTGCTCGATATTACTCGACGTTGGATTTGACAAAGGGTTATTGGCAGATCCCCTTATCTCCAATATCCCGTGAAAAAACAGCCTTCACAACGCCGTTTGGATTACACCAATTTGTGACACTTCCGTTCGGGCTGTTCGGGGCACCGGCTACGTTTCAGCGGCTGATGGACAAAATACTTGGCCCTCATTCCGCATATGCCGCTGCTTATTTAGATGACATCATCATTTTCAGTAATGATTGGCAGCGGCATATGCAACATCTGAGGGCGGTATTATCAGCGCTGAGACGGGCTGGGCTTACGGCCAACCCAAAGAAGTGCGCAATTGGGCGAGTGGAGGTAAGGTATTTGGGCTTCCACTTAGGTCACGGGCAGGTGCAGCCCCAAATTGATAAGACTGCAGCTATTGCAACCTGTCCGAGACCTAAGACCAAAAAGGAGGTGAGACAGTTTTTGGGACTGGCAGGATATTATAGGCGTTTTGTTCCTAATTATTCGGCCCTCGTCAGCTCATTGACTGATCTCACTAAAAAGGAGGGACCAGATACCGTCCAATGGTCGGAGCAGTGCCAACAGGCCTTCTCAAAGGTAAAATCTATACTTTGCGGGGGGCCGCTATTGCACGCTCCTGATTTTGCTCTCCCCTTTCTGTTACAGACGGATGCGTCCGATCGGGGTCTGGGGGCGGTTCTCTCCCAGGAGGTGGCAGGAGTGGAACGGCCGGTGCTGTACATTAGCCGAAAACTCAGTAAGAGTGAGGCTAAGTACAGCACCATTGAAAAGGAGTGCCTGGCGATAAGGTGGGCCGTTCTCACTCTTCGCTATTATCTCCTGGGCAGGGAATTCGTCCTCTGTTCAGATCATGCTCCTCTCCAGTGGCTCCACCGCATGAAGGATACCAACGCGCGGATCACCCGTTGATATCTAGCGTTACAGCCTTTTAAATTCAAGGTGGTCCACAGGCCGGGTGCACAGATGGCGGTAGCCGACTTCCTCTCCAGGGCGGGGGGGGAGAGGGCTGCAGGCCGGACGGCTCCCCGGCCTGAGGCGGGCGGTGGGGGTATGTGGAGAGGTAAGCGTGATCGAACACCCAATGAGGGGGGAGAGCATGCTCGGAGCCCGGCAGCTAATCAGCAGGCCAATCAGAAATAATAAATAACACCTGTTTATTCTAGTGATTGGGCCGGAGAGACACCCTTCTTAAGGAGAAGGAGCAGCCGGGAGAGAGAGAGGAGAGAACACACACACACACCCGCACAGCTACACGTGGGGTGTGACTATACCTGAAAAATAAAAAACTATTATCTTACCTGATATCGCCGACCCTGTCTTCTTCTTCCCTCATACAAACGAACCTTACTACAATATCATTTCAATTTATTTTGAAGCCTAAGTGACACCCTTCACCATCATCTAAAAAATAATAATAATTTTGAGAAAACAGTCAAAACACTTTTTTAATACATGGTTGTCATCTAAACACTTGGTTTATAAAGACTCCATTTAGAGATGCACCAATATAGAAATAGCTGATCACATGATCATACATTTGTATCTTTATATTTGTAATAATCTATAGGTCAATAAATTAAAATCTTGACATCCATTTTTCTGATTACTGAATCTGACATTTGACAACATTAAATGTGTGCCAACATTTATTGACTAATACCAATATTGTGGGGGATATATTGTGCATTACTAGATTTAAATTCTAAAAATCTGTGAAATAAATTGAAGTTCTGTGGTTTTCAGCTCTTTTTTGTTATCCTCGAGACCAAATAGGATAGTATACTAGAAAATAATGGGTAAATAAGAAGATTCATACATAAACATCTTTAAAACAAAAATTGTTTAAATATTTGCATGTTGGAACCTACACAAACTGTGCTTATCCAGCCACTAAATGGGGTATTTAAGTTAAGGTATTGAAATCTCTGTTTCAAAGATCATGAAGATAAGGATTATGAGGCCATTTATGATTCCAGGGATTCATCATGGATTATAATGACCCATGACACTTTTTTTTTTGGAAACATGATATGGTACAGTACAATACTGAAGTGTCAACTTTCAGAGAAGGAAAACAACATCAGATATTCTACTTGGTGTGTATATTCATTATTCATACTAAAGGTGCACAGCTTGCAAGTGTGCAAGCATTTACAATTCAAACAAGGCATTGGGAGGGCCTGTTGTCAAGGTGAAGCTGTGGTCTATGGCAACCTAACAGCGAGAAGCAGAGAGAGAAGTAAATAGTGATGGAGAGAGAGAAAGAGAGCACAAATAATAAAGAAAATAAATGGATAGGTGTAAGAAAATAAAAACAATAAATAAATCAGCCATGATTGGGTACTGTTTGCAAATAGATATTTGATTTCTGCTAGTAGCCACAGAATTTTCTCATGTCCATTATTACAAATAATTTTTAAGTAATTAATATTTGATTCGACGCCCATGCTTTTCAATTGCTAAAATATTGGACTATATGAAACATCTAATAAGATTTGTTTCAAAGTATCTCAGATTCCAAATGTACACAAACACACAAGTGAAAACACTACATACAAACATACAACTGTAACTGAAAAGAATTGAATCTGGCATCTTCTCGAACTATAATCCACTCACTCAATGTGAACCAAATTGTTTGCAGACGTCTCAGCCAGCAGACTGTGTAACATATGAGCAGATAATCAGCATGACAGAAGTTCTGCTTTGCACACTTTTGGCACCAACGTCGCACTTTCACACTTCAAGCAAGCGAACAGGAGCCCCTGGTGCACACACAGACTACACCCAAATCCACCAGCCTGGCTACACCCTCACCCTCAACAGCAAACACATGGTGCACATGGTGAACATTCGCCTCAGGGCAGGAAAGCCTGATCAGCTTGCATCTGCTAAGTCTGCCAGTCCACACTTACACACACACACCCACACACACACACACACACACACACACACAC
>CAIGQZ010032461.1:2780254-2804178 GCA_903798205.1 Danio tinwini | reverse complement strand
CACACACACACACACACACACACACACACACACACACACAGTAACCCGCTCTGGAGATCACAACTCAAATGCCATCTGATGGAGAAACAAGAGCACATCCTTATCCCATGTCTGCTGGATTCCCCATGGAGCCATAATTCAGATCCACTAGAGTAGAAGAAAGACAAATGCACACAGATCACTTTCAAAAGCTACAGAAAATAAAAGCAGCACTCCAAAGCAGGAGCAAGGCCGCCGAGAGCTTCACTCAGCATGTTTGAGCTTGAGTAGAGTCTGTTTTTGACAAACAGGTTCATCATTGTAATATGATGATGGACTAGCTAGAATATATGCATACAAACAAACAACACACACATGTTTGTAGTTATCTTTGTGTGGACTTGCTATAGACTTCTATTGTCTTAAAAATGTCAGGTTTTACAATATTGTGAGGACATTTGGTTCTCATGAGTAAGCAAAACCTGACACTGAGCCTGACCACGCACGCACAGACACAAAGACAGACACAGACTTGTACAGCTATCTTTATGGGGACTTCCCAAAGACGTAATGATTTTTGTACTGTATATTATGTATATTCTATGCCCTTATCCCAAAAACCAAATCCTCACATGAACTTTTAAATTTTCAAAATGCATTTGAAACCTTTTATTCCAACTTTAGGAATACAAGGTACACACACACACACACACACACACACACACACACACACACACACACATAGCATTATATCCCCTAACCTCTAAACCTGCCCCCCAAAAATAAATAAATGTAATTAAAAAAACACTGTTCTCTAAGCTGCATTAAACACAAATGTATTAACATAAAAAATCTGTCAAAAAATATGGCCGCTAATTATAAATTAGCAATAAACAAGAATCAATTGGACTATTAAACATGTTCATATACAAGAATATCAAAACTCTGAATCGGTTTTATTTTTAAAATTAAATACAAACTAGGGCTGTGCGTTTAATCAAAATCAAATCACAATGAAACGTTGCAATTAGCTGATCGCAAGAGGCTGCAATATGAAATTTATATGTATTGTTTAATTTCCCCCTCCCAGGGGTGCGTTTCCTGAACAATGACATAACTCGCAGCTGAAGTTGGGAAAAGAACACTTATTCTAAACTCAAATATAAATCATACAAATCATTAATGGTTGTACCCTAATTTACAGTATGCTATTTATTAAGAAATGAAAAAAAAAATCCAACTTAATAATAATAATAATAATAATAATAATAATAATAATAATAATTATTATTATTATTATTATTATTATTATTATTATTAATAAGTAGAATATTGTTTGTTTATTTTATTTATTTCTGCAGAAATATTCTAACCAACAGGCCCATGTCATATACAGTACAAATACATTTCTTAATAAATAACCTACTATATTTGTTTTCACAAGCTTTGGAGATG
The DNA here is from genome assembly GCA_903798205.1 of Danio tinwini. Taxonomy (NCBI): domain Eukaryota; kingdom Metazoa; phylum Chordata; class Actinopteri; order Cypriniformes; family Danionidae; genus Danio; species Danio tinwini. The sequence goes on along the minus strand of CAIGQZ010032461.1, from coordinate 2,802,744 downwards.
TAATGTAAATTCTGACAAATGGCATAAATGTTTTCAAAGTGCACTACGAAGTGAACGCAATTGTCAATATGAAGATCGCTAAAACTGAACTGTAAAAAATACTTTAAAAGCAAATTACACCTATGACTTTAAAAATTATTCCAAGTTTAAATGTTGGAAGGCTCAAAATGAATAGGGCATAAGGGGGATAACTGGGAATAGAACACAACCAGGAACTATGCTTCTAACCACAGCTCTAGAGGTGTAGTTGCAAGCGTACAAGTTTGCAATGCAGTTTGCAAATGTTCATTGGAACAACGGATTTGGGAAATGCTAAATTAATAAACTATGTTTGTAACGACAGAGCTTGCGACCTTAGTTAGCTAATTAGGGTTTTTTGGAAACGCACCCCAGAGCAAAAGCGTGACTGCTGTCTGTGTATGACAGTCTTACTAACCAATTGAGTAAGCACACTTTTGTTCTGCACATTTAGAATTGCGCAGCCAAACTATGCGGAATGGAAAAAATTAATGGAAAAAATGAATAAATAAAAAAACAGGAGAGAGCGGACGAGTGGGATAATGACGTTTTTTGCTTCAGAAACATTAATATGTTAATTAATATAAAAGAAAAACAGGACATCAGTAATAAGTGAATATTTGTTTATAATTTTAACACAGACACTAAACAAAAACAGATCATTTGTAACAATTGTCGTAGAATTGTGGCCACAGCACGAGGAAATAAAACAACCAGCACCTAAAAAAGCACCACAGGCGGCTATATGAGTGTCTTGTTAAAAAAAAAAAAATCAACACAATCTAGTAGCAAGCAACAGAAAATTACTATTGCACAGTTGTTTTTAGCCATGTTAGTTTGCTAAATGTTCTGTATTTTTTTATTATTATTTCTTTGTTTTTCTAATAAGCTACACTATCTCCCTAGTTTGAGTTCAACTTGTTCACATTTTATTTGTGTTTGCTGTTTGCTCTAGAGAAAAATGAGTGTTTCATTTCTGAATATTTAAAAATAAAGTTAAATAAATGTTAAAGCAAGTTAATATCTTTTCAGTTCCTTTTTTAACTAACAATCACTGCATATTAGCAGTAAGAATCTACGATACAATTATTGAGCTGAAGCTTGACTACAAAATTAAATAGCAAATCAAATTGAAATCGCAATAGCAATTAGATATTTTCCCCAACTCGCACAGCCCTTAGACAAACCATTGAGTTTCAGTGCGGTGTAGACATTGCATTTGTAAACTAGCATTGACTATTGTTGATACACAAGACAAAAATTATAATTCTAAACCCGAAATCCAGCCCTAAGAGAAACATTGTATAATTAAGATGATAAACATTACGTGCTTCATTTATGAATTATAAAGAAGAACAGTGCCAAATGTCCCTAAAGGGAGGTTTTGCTATGCTTAGTTAACTTCTAGGGACAAAATTGTCCCCAAAGTATTGCTAAGTATAGATAGGTAAACCTACAAACATGCACATTTGTTTAATTAGCCATCTAAATGAAGACATACAGTTGAAATCAGAATTATTAGCCACCCTTTGAAATATTTTTTATTTTTTTTATATTTCTTAAATGATGTTTAAGAGAGCAAAGAACTTTTTTACAGTATGTCTGATAATATTGTTTTCTTCTGGAGAAAGTCTTATTTGTTTTATTTTGGCAAGAATAAAAGCAGTTTTTAATTTTTTTTAAAAAACATTTTAGGGTCAAAATTATAAGCCCATTTAAGCTATTTATTTTTTCGATAGTCTACAGAACAAACCATCATTTTACAATAACTTGCCTATTTACCCTAACCTGCCTAGTTGACCTAATTAACCTAGTTAAGCCTTTACATTCCCCTTTAGGCTGTATAGAAATGCCTTGAAAAATATCTAATAAAATATTATTTACTGTCATCATGGCAAAGATAAAATAAATCAGTTATTAGAAATGAGTTATTAAAACTATTATGTTTAGAAATGTGTTGAAATAATATTCTTTCTGTTAAACAGAAATTGGGGGAAAATAAACAGGGGAGCTAATAATTCTGACTTCAACTGTACCTTAAACGCACCATCTTTTTTATTATAACAAAGCTTATTACAAAGCTGAACCCCATTTTGTCCACCTAAGAAATATATAGAACAGTCCATCAGATTAGAAGCGTCCATTTGGTTAATAAAATATTATAACTAAAAAAGTGCCTACACTGGAAATTACTAATGAGCAATGAACCTACATTTAAATGGAAATTGGATGCAACTGACATGAAACAACTGCCATTCTCCTTTAGTCAATTATTGTCCAAATTACATGTAAAGCAAGTTCCAGAGATTTTCCCCAAAGAACCAGATTTGCATTTAAAATAAATAAATAAACAACTGACTTCATTAATCATTTCAGCTGAAATTGTCGTGCTTTTGCCCAGAACACATTGAAAAAGGTTTCTTGAAAGCAACGTTTGTCGACCTCGCTGTGTTTTGATATTGTTATACCCATTTGCATGCATCCCCAAAGGCTGCCTTTTTCAAAATTAACTAACTTCTGGGGACAATTACGTCCCCCTGCGTATACCTAACCCCCACACACTTACCCAATAAACATAGTGAGGGCTGGATTTTTAAAACATATTATTAGAGAAACAAACATCTCTCAGTTCTGATTAGACACAGATGCACTGATGGAATAAGCGTTGGTTTAATCTGCTCCATAAAGAGAATGCAGTGATTAAGAAAAAAGCTATACAGGCCAGCCGGGATGATGTCATCACACCCCTCTCTCAATCTGTTCTTTCTTTTCTCTTTCTTGACTTTCTAAACCAGCTTAGTCTTTCTTCCTAAACAGCTGAGGGTTGCCGTGAATCATTAGGCTGTGCTTCCTCGGAGAAAAGGAGAGAGGAATGCTTTAATAATGTGAAGCTGTGTGTCATTTCTGTAACACTTCAAAGGCTCATCCAAAAAACGAAAGGTCTTTCATCATTTACTCAGCCTCATGATGCGCAAACTTGCAAGCTGTTACTTTTTTCATGCAAAGTTTCCATCTGAAGGTACACTGTAAAAAATAATTCAGTAAAATTTACGGTAAAAAAAACTGCAGCTGTGGTTGCCAGTATTTAACAGTAAAAAATACAGTACAAACCGTAAAAGTAAATTCTCATTTGGTTTGTACAGTAAACTACTGTATTTTATTAATTTATAGAGATAATATGTCTGTATTTTAAATTAGCAACAACTACATATCTTTTGTTACACAGATAGACAGGTTAACACAGCCATATGCAGGTGGTGATGAGAAAGTTCATACATAACAAACCAATGTTCATCACAAACTTTTCCCACAATCAGGAAAAGTCCTTCAGTGTAAAGAAGGTGCTCAGTGTCATCCACAGAGCTACTAAACACCAATATGGTAACGCATAAAATTAAAGTAATGAAATAAACATTGTTTATCAACATTAGATGTAACATAACTCACTGATATACATTACTGATGGGAAAACAACTAAAAAGATCCATAGTAATGTCAACAAAAAGCATAAAAAGTGATGTGCCATGCAGGGAATTCTGGGAAAGTCAATTTACGGTTATTCGCCGTATATATTAAGGAAACATACTATTAACCAGGTTACAGATTTGTACTGTAGCATTTTTACAGTTTTTTACCGTTGAAATCACAACCATTTTTTACAGTGGGTTCATTTAAAAATCCAAGCATCACTTTATTATAGCAAGCACGTAATATAATTGTGATCTCAAATAGACATTTTGAGACATTATATTGTGCAGTGCAAAGTTCTGTCTTTATATTTAAGTGTGCTCTAAAAACCACAGGGAAAGGATGCCAGTGTTCATGTTACAAATGGCTGGAAAAACATGTGGATCTTAAATCTTCTGTATTAAATACAGTTTTTGCAGTTGGATAGATAAAACGTGCAGTTACACCCATTGCTAATCTAAACTCACAGTTGGCATTTCTCTTAGTTAACCCTCTCTTTCCCTGATGCTATAAAACAATGGGGAAAAGGTATTTAGAAGTACATTTAAAAATGTTGTTTCATAGTGTTGCTTGATTCTTCTTTGTAATTTTTTTGGGCTAAAGAAAATGCTAAAAAAAAAAAAACTAAGGTATTTTTTTTTATCCAGGTATTTTGGGATATTGCATGAAAACACTTGATGTGAAAGTTATAGGTTTAGGGTTGCTATAGGGGTATACTGTACATTCAATCTTTCTGCTTCACAATCTGCTTGAAAATGCTTACTGTATGCATGCAGCTCTTTTTTACCGTGTATGTGGTGTATGAGCAGCTCACACATGTGCTTTGAATAGTTTTTGCACTACTTAGTTTATAGACAAGATGTCAACAATCTACCGGACCATTAGTTGCTTGATAATCGAAAATGAGACTGAGAAATGAAACATCAACTGCATTACTGCACTTCAAATGAGTAAAAAGACATTAATAAATCATGACGTTTGTGCATATGCACAGAAGTGGTAAGTCATTGCATGAAAGACTGTGACTTAAAATGTATCATGTCAGGCTTACAACAATTGTCAAAAAGTAATATTTGTAGTAAAAAAATTTGCAATCTTTTTAAACAATCGCAAGATAAGTCAGGAGGACATGCAAGCCATATCCTTTTTTACATAGATGGCAAACGTGCTCATATTGCTTTAAAAAAATGTTGAAATTTGAGGCTGGTATGTAGCATACCATGCATACTTTAAACTTTTAATACATTGTTCTATTTAAAGATTTTTTTAATAATTGAATTTTTTAAAGTACCGTTAATGTCATCTAACATAGCTTAATGTCTCTTCTTTTTAAAGGTGTCATAGAATATATTATATAACATATTAAATTGTTATCTGATATTTACATAGAAGGTATGTGGCTTAGGTAACTGCTAACATTCTCCTGAAATGGTTTTATAGATCAATTTCTAACCCTATAAATTTGCCCTAATATGATATAGTCGGTTTTAACCATATTTGGATGGTTTGTGAATATTAATAAGCTCTGCTCTAATGCTAAAGCAGCTCATGGCATTGCCTGACACAGAGACCATGAATTACACACATGATAGATAATCATACTTCAATTAACAAATATTTTAGCAAACTGAGCAGATGCCTTGTTAAACACAAATCTTTTCAACTGAAGTGGTAGAAAGGTTTATTGTAGTTAGAGGGAGTGAGTGAGCTATCTTTATGCCACCAGAGTAACCTAATTTGCTCCGGAGTTGTGTTGTCGATTAAAAATAGGCAAAATTATACTCAACGAAAGGGGCCAGAGTTAGAGATTTAGAGTTTTTTTGTGGGTTTAATGTATCTGAAAACAAAAGTAGGGGCGGTTCATTCCACTGAGGTGACCCTTGATAAATTAAGGGACTAAGCCATAGAAAAATGAATGAATGAAAACAGAAGTAGGAATTAATATCAGTTTATTGGCTTACTTTCACTCAAGACAATTCACAGTAAGAGCTGAGCGATATGACACCATGCATAAATGTAAATTAAATGCTTGTATTCAGCAGTTTACAAATATTTATACTCATTACAAATGTGCACATTTGTCTGTTGCCACAATACACACATATACTGCACATTTCACAAGATACACCTAACAACTAACAAAAAAACAGACCTTATGCCTCTTTAGGGTGATATGGATATCAGTTTATCTTGGGTTTTGCATTCTGACAATGAGCTATGAACACTGTGGTCCTGCATGGCTGCCTGCTTCACAAAACTGCTCCTTAATTCTTCCTTAAAGTCTGTTAAATTTTTTTAAATAAGAGTCTCACATATACATATATATATATATATATATATAGTATAATACAACTTTAAAAAAATGATGTCTGTGTTTTGTTCTGATTGACCTGTTTTCACTAGAATTTTACACTCACCAGATTTAAAAGATAAAATAGAAACAATTGTGTTTGAGGTTCACTGTAAGTCATTATATGTACTGAACTCTTATTATTAAGTTATGACTAGGTATATCCAGAATTTCAATCTATGGCACGTTTAAGTACCGGTTCAGATCCCATTTTAAAAGATTTCCCACCAGCATTGCAAAAAACCCAAACGGTACCCATCCTTAGTTAATACCAAGTGGAAACAGACAGTGATAAAATCCCAGTAACTCAGCGTCTGTCCTGACTTTTTGCCCTGTGATGTCATCAGCAGGACGGTGTTAAATATCACATGACCAGTCAAAACAAATACAAACTGCTTTCAAGTTCAAAATCAGCGACTTCTGGACTACAGGGATATCATATCAAGAGATAAAAGGCTTTCAGCCTTTGAAAAATGTACAACCTTGACTACAGTTTCGCATTTCTGGGATTTGTGCTCTCAGAACTGCCAAATCTGAGACTCACCTTAGGTCATTAAGTGAAGGCTATCTGTATTCTCTTGTAGCAGGGATTCTTTTGAAATGATCCCGCACAAGTTTGTTTACATTACCGATGATCTATCATAGAAATCATGGAAAGGAGCCATGTCTGGTTTGGATTTTACACTCCCTCAGGCTGTTGTATGTTTGGGTGGGGATGTCAGAGCTCAACAGCTGGAGACTCAATGCACGAACAAGGATTGTTCTGCTCAAAGCTTTTTATTGGCATATTGTCTTAATGAAAAAATAATTATTTTGGACTTCAAACAAACAGGACTGTCAAGGATGTTAAGAACACGATGAGACTCTGGCTGAGATTTTGCACAATTTTCTCAGTTTTAGGGGTTTGAAGCCACGACTTAACCACAAAACAGCTGTAGAAATGTGTCAAAAACATGGAGAGATTGTGTTCACATCTCAGAGGGTGTTGTGTTTGATTTTTGACCACTCTCGCCCTCGTTCGTCTGCCTTCTCGGCACCAAAGCAGTGTAAATAGTACCATCACCCTGGAAACTGGCGCCTAGAAACACTTCTCTTTTTATGACTCACTGAGAAAAGGATGGCATTTTGAATGAGAGTTGCTTCTTGCATTTATTTTTCTGACCTTATGAAAGCAACTAGCAACATTGCACTTTTGAAAATGTTCCTTATATTAAGCTAATGTTGCTTAAATACTTTTTTCTCAGTGGTATGCCATGTTTATCATCTAAAACTTGATGTAATTAGTTTTTTTTTGTTTTTGTTTTTAAGTGATTTATATAATATGGTAGGGCTGGGCAACTAATCGAAAAGTAATCGACATTCCGAACCTATAACTGATTCATTTTTTCCAGGTCAATTTTTTTTCTTTTTTATAAAAAAAAGTGACTGTTGGTTTTAGGCAATGTTTGTTTAATTTCAGTTGTTCAACGTTGATGTTCAATAAATAATCATAGATAGTAGATACCCAGCAGGCACACAACGTCATATGATGTAGGTATTTGGTTATATTTTGGTTGCGACAACCAAAGTACAGCATCATCTTAACATCATAATGTGACATCCATACAACGTCAAAGTCTAACATCAGTAGGCACTGGTCTTTGGTTGGTTTAAATTTGTGGCATTAACTAACCAAAATCCAAAGTCTGTCTGACGTTGGACATTGACGTCTGTCTGACATTGGGTTCTGATATTAACCTGATTTTCATTTCCAACTAAAATCCGACAACGTTGGGATACAACATCAATCTGACGTCCTGTGCCTGCAGGGAAATGCGTATTTTCTTCAAATCAGGTAATGCACCATTCATCCAAAAATCTCTCACTTGTAATATATGAGCATATTTACTAAATTTGTCAGTAAACTAGAAGGCCAAACATTTTTAATAAATAAATAAATAAATAAAATAATTGTTCATTAATCGTAATAAAGTTAAAATGTTCAATTAATCAAGATTTGATTTTAGGCCAAAACGCCCAGCCCTATAATACTGTTAATATTCATCTAGCAAAACATAGACAAATGTTGAAATTTAATTGTGCAGGCTTAACCTCAATAATAAATGTGCTTCATAGTGAATGACACAATAATTTCTGTTCAATTATACTTGCATTTTTCTGTTCTGGATTCTGTTAAATTTAAGCAAGGAAGCTAAAAATGCTCTAAATTATAAACTAAACCTATAAATTAAACTAAAACTATAAATTAGCTCTAAATGAAATAATTCAATAAAATTTGACAAACACCAATGCGATATGAATTCTGAACAGCTGCCGTTTTAATTAAGGAAAAAATATATAATATAATTTTCTAACACTAACAATCCCTTTTCATTTTCTATAATATCTTTTAATAAAAAAAAGGTATTAATTTTATCCATTTTATAATTCATACTTATATATACAGCCATAACAAAAATTGAGACAACTTATAGATTCTCAGTTTCTCTTGATTTATTAGTTTAGGTTCGAGTAAAATGTTAATATTTGTTTTGTTCTACAAAGGTCTACAAACATTTATTCGAAATTTTAAATAATAATATTATAATTCAGAGACCCCCCCCCCAAAAAAAAATGGTCAGAATAACAAATTCTTTGATTTGATGCAATTGACAATCAATCACCAAGATTCTTAACTCTTCTGAAGTAAAAAGATTGATATTATGCTGTCTAAATAAGAAAATAAATATGTCTGAAAACATGGAACCTTCTTATCTCTTTATGCAAAATAAAGCTTTAATGACATCCTTTTTATATGAAAGAATAAATGTCAACAATAATTTACAAAATAAAACAAAATCTGAATTTTATGCAATGCCCAACTACGTTTTAGTAATATTAATAGAACTTACATTATGTTTTTGTTAGTGTCTTGGATTAAAGGCATTTAAAGTAGTCTTGGATAAAAGCATTCGATGATAATGTGAATGTAAATATGTATTAGGGATGGCCGAATAATCGAAAAGTAATAGAAATTGACATTCATCATGTGACCCTACTCTGTTAGGGCTGATTTAGACTTATTATATCATGTTTTATATTTATTATAATATTCTGATATTATACTTCTGCTAAACGCACATAAACGGTCCAGCGCAACCTTCGCATACCCATGCACCTCTCCAAAATATGTAACTACACATCACAACGATGCATAGAACAAGCTTTGTGATTGGTCAGTTTGATAGCGATGACAATGATAGGAGGCACAGAGAGCTGTGTTTTAGGCAATGTGTGTTTTAATTTCAGTTGTTAATGTTCAATTAAATATCATAAAAGATAGCGTGTGTTTACTTCAATTATTTTAAAATCAAGTAATGCACCCTACATTCAAAAATCTCTCATTTGTAATAGTTAAGCATATTTACTGTACAAAACTTGAACTATGAGGGCAAAAACATAAAAAAAATAAAATAATCGTTAATTAACCATAATCGAGTTAAAATGTTCAATTAATCAAGATTTTGATTTTAGGCCAAATCACCCAGCCTTAATATGTATATATGTAAATAATCTATGTTGTGAGTAATATCCATTTACAGTGTCTTATTTATAGGAACACTAGGTTGTCATTGGTGTACATTAAAATGACACTTCTGTTCAGTTCAGTTCAGTTCAGATAAAGGCTAAAAGTGCATTTGAGTTTATGTATGTGTGAAATGGGCTCACGAGAGTGCCTGGTCTGTGATCACAGGAAATTGGAACTGCTTCAGTTCTCCTATTAAGAGTCATTTCCTGCGCTTTCCTGTTAGATTGAATGATAGGCATCGACTGAACAGCCATGCCTGTTTTTCTGTCATCCGTGAAACTCTGAACAATCCATGTACATGCATGCATAAACACATGCTAACACTTAATGCATGCATACACAAACATACATCGCTAACACACACAGTTTCTGTAACTGTTCAGTAAAGTAATGCTTTATTAGGTACAACTGTTTTGTTTTTGTTAGTTTTTTTGCTTGCTAATGCAAATATAATCACAACAAAATAAAAACCTTGAAGCAGATGAGTTACAGCTGCAGAAGAAGAGCACACCGGTGGCATTCCTATCAGATAAAAAAAGCAAACAACGGATGAAAAATAGCCTTATGGCTAATTCTGGTGCATTTGCAGCAATTCTAATTAATGTACACTGTCCTGCTAAATAAATAAACTAATAAATAAATAAATAAACTCAGACTATATTTCACATGGTCTCATGAACCCTGAACAAGCATGGAAAAAAGCTGGAAAAAGTTTGTCTTATCTATCTTGATATCTGCATCTGACGTTCAGATGGTCAGGACAGAATTTGAAGTAAACAACATGAAAGCATGTATCCATCAGTGGCGGCTGGTCAATAGAGGGTGCTGGGGTGCCGCCCCCTTCAAGTTAGACCCATTTAATATGTTAATATTTATTATCACAAATATTAACAAAATAAATGGATTTAATTACAACACTCTAACATTTATTGTAGTCATACTAACACTTATTAAAAAAAATGTATAAACAATATTTTTTTATATGTGTGTGTGGCACAGCGCTCTGCGTCCCGAACCCTCCCATTTTTGTTGTTAGAACGAATCATATTTGTTTTTATATGATTGGCCTTATGTGATTGGACCATTCTCACTTAGACCATTCACTCAGCAGCAGCTCTTCAGTTAACTGACGACTATTAATCATAGTGAAAGCAAGTGCAATTTCTCGAAATTAAGGAAAACTCCGTTGTATCTTTGCAAAGATTTCTGTGCACAAGGCGTTTAGATGAAGAAAAAAAAGAATCAAGGAGCTTGGACAAGGAGCTTGCAAATTCACTTTTCCAGCACTTGTTATGACAAATGGAGTTAGCTGGCAGGTTGTGATGTAAATCCATGCCTTTACTGTTTTCCATGTTTGCTGTTTAAAACAGCATGACGCAAGAGAGGCTGAATGCATTGGCCATGCTGTCAATAGAGAAGAGACTGGTGACTGAGATGACTGACTTTAACCAAAAGGTCATTGAGAAATTTGCAAGCCAGAAAGATCGGAGAGCAACATTTATTTTCAAGTAGTGCTACTGGCCAGTGATTAGGCAACATTTGTGTGTGTGTGTGTGTGTGTGTGTGTGTGCGTGTGCGTGTGCGTGCGTGCGTGCGTGCGTGTGTGCGTGCGTGCGTGTTTACTGATTATATTGATTACTGATAATACTGATTAATAACTGATACTAATAATTAATAACTGATACTAACAACTAATAACTGATACTAATACTGATTACTGATAATAAACCCAAATTGAACTAAAATGAACTGATTTGTGATGCATTTATTATATGCTTTAGTTATATTTTTGTTTTTTGATACATCACCTGAAAAATGGCTTTTACACTCTTACTTTACCAACAGTTCGATTTTTTTCTGGTGTTTGCGCTATCACAAAGCTTGAATCAACTCAAACTAGTTTCTCAAAAGTTGAGTTCACTATACTTAAAAAGGCTCTACAGTCCAGATCTCAATACAATAGAATGGAGTTTAAGAATCACATCATGAATGTGCAGATATGACACATTTGCAGCAAATTGTGTGGTGGTATAATGCCAAAATATCTGAGAAATTGATTCAAACAGTGTGTTCAGATGAGGGTAAAAACAGAACAGAACAATAGCCTATTTCTTCTAAATTATGATGTGAAAATTAACATTAATAACATTATAAGTTGACCTCCAAGAACAGTACAGCATTTTAAAAATGCAATTCATGACCACCTTGAACTGACTTTGTTGAATCTAAGCCGCATTGCCAAATTAACTAAAAGTTCTAAAAGCAAAAAAAGTGTAAACACTGTGTACCTAATAAAGTGGCCAGTAAGTGCAGCATTCACCCTCTTCCTATGCCAAAAAACTATTTATGTAAGTTTATATTTATGTTCACATTTCTAACTATTTAAGTAACTAATCCACCAGTCCACCTGGTGTTGGCCTCAACTCTCAGTGAGCATCCAATCAGCCAATAACTTCCAGTGTAACGCTACTAAATAAATACAATAGTGCCCTCTGTTGACAAAATATGGCTACAGCAACCATGGATTTTAAAGACAACTTCAGTATCTGTTCGTAAATTTAGTGTAGACTCATGGGCCACCATAACATTTTTGCACTCTCATATCTTACAGACTAACATTATATATTTTGGGGAAACATATGTTTATATATTGAGTGTTATTTATTTACATACAAATACTTTACACTGTAAAAAATACTGGTTGCCTTACATTTTAAGCTGAATCAAATTTACCTTATGGGTCCATTGAACTTATATTATGTTAAACTGGCTTAAAACAGCTTGCGTAACTTATTAAATTAATCTAGAACATGATTAACTTAGTTTAATAAGTAAAAATGAACTAAAAACTTATGTTGTCACGACTAATTGATCATATACTTTTTTCAGTGTATAATAATTTATATGTATTGTTAAACACTAAAACACAGCTAAGTCAAGCACAACTATAGACTTCGATAAAATATTTGTTTGAGTTTTTGAAGACAAATGTTTAATTCATGGTATAGTTCACCAGAAATGAAAATACCTTTACTCTCCCTCAAGTGGGTTTAAACCTTTGATGTTCTTTCTTGTGTTAAACACACAAAAAAAAGATATTTTGAAGAATGCTGGTTGCTTGGACTCATCGTCTTCCAAAGTAGGAAAAAAAAAACTGTGAAAGTCAATGGGTCCCAGTACAGCGCATAAAAAGAAGTTCAAATAGGTTTAAACAAGTAAAGGGTGAGTAAATAATGACATAATTGTAATATTTGGGCGAAATATACCTTTGAGTCTTGCTTTTTTATATTTTCAAGCATTTTTAACTGTTAATGCAATTGTCCCTGACCTCACAGACAAGATAAAATCTCCCCCCCCCCCCTCCAAACTGAATTTCAGCGGCACTGTTAGTCACATGCATCCATTTAAAGCTCATTCACAACAGAATCAGTCTGAACAGATGCCGTTTTAATTTGAGAGGTTAAGGAAAAGGCATAAAAAAGAAGTTGAGATCAATAAAAGTTTCAATCTGCAGCCCTGAGAACAACACACACTGCTGGCGGAAAACTGAGAGATAAAAGACAAAGTGAGGGAAAGTGACAGGAACTGAGTCAAAAAACAGTTTGAAGTGATGCAAGGTCCAGATACCTGCAGTTCACAAGCTGTTTTGACTCATTGTGTGTTTCTGTGCCCATGTATATTAAGAGACATAGCCCTGCTGTGCCACTTAACAATTGCCATCCCTTGGACACCAGAGACAGGAAGATAAAGCCTAGTCGCACTTGAATGGAGTCAAAGAGACATTCATTCCTATAAAGTCTCCTCAGCTGTCTGGTAAAGTTGCAGAGTTGCAAAGCCAATGCGCCTGCAGTCATTTGTACTCTTTACCTTAAGATGAATAGCTATAATATAAAACGTGGATTTGGCCATGAGATTAAAGAAAATGCATTTATTATAATATGCATAAATTATATTGTGACTTTTTACCTCACAATTATGATTTATATTCAAGGCAAACTATAATTTTTCATAGTGAAAAAACAACAGAATACATTCAGAATTTCAAGATAAACATTTAGTCAGAAGAGTTTATATTTAACAACCGGTTTTTATTCACAACAGAGAGTTTATAGGCCATTTCTGAGTTTACATTCTACAATTCTGAAATGTTTTCTTCTTTTTTTCATCAGAACTTCCAGCTTTATTTGTTAGAAATTGACAGTTTATCAGTTGCTTTGGATTTCTGAAGATTTTGTAATAATTCATATTTTGTATTTTTAATTCTGAGTAAGTTATTCTTAACTCAGAATTGAAACTTTTCCTTTAGAATTGATAGTTTCTAAGCAGTCTTGACATTCTAAATCACAATTAAAAGTTTGTATCTCGCTATTTTCAATTTCTTTCTCACAATTGCAAGCTCATAACTGAAAATTGCAACTTACGATTGTCAGAATAACAGTCAGAGATGAAACATGAGAGGACATGTATTCAAGCCATACTTACTTAACCCCAGAGCCAATTATATCAAAGTTGATATTTAGCCACACCATATTTGTGTTTCACAACATCTAGTTCCCCTTCATAGGGAACTCCAACGTGTGTCTGTAATAACAGACTTTTGGGAGTACTTCAGACGACCAATCGCTTCTGATGATAAGAAAACGGGCCAATGAAATGCCAATTGAGTTGGCGGAGCTGAGCTCCACAGCTGAGACTGATGAGCTCATCAGGGCTTTATAAGCCAGCTGCTGGAGTCAGATCCTCAGAATTGTTGCTTCAGAGCCGATCGTGAGCTGAACAACTTCTGCTGAGCTGACTTCCAGAGAAGAAAGCCTTACCTTCACCAGTGCGGAAAGAAGACGTGCGAGTGGCGGGCTGGGTTTCCCGTTCTCCGGGCGTTTCGCTGGTGATCTAAAAGAGATTTTCCTAAGAGAGCAACACAGTCAATCAACACGTCTTTTTCAAGACGCTGTTCTGACTGTGCGTTTCTGGATGCGGTGGTTCCTATCTCCGGATGATGGGCACGAGTATCGCATGACAGGTCTGGGGGTCCATCATGTCGGTGCGGTGCCCGCGGACAGCTTATGCTCTCACTGCGAGGGCGTGGTTGTTGCATTGCTGAGATCGCGGCTTCAGCCACCCCCGTTGCTCCCCGTGAAAGCGGTTAGCACGCGGGCAGATCTGAGGATCACAGTGGGGGTTTATCCATCGCCTCCGGGCCCGCGGACCCCCCACTCCTCCACAGCGTGCCCCATCCAAGCTTCAGGCGGTTGTACGGTTCATCCCCCGGGATGCCCGCACCTCCGCCTGATGACACCGGAGATCAAAGGTCCATCGCGACATCGGAGGGCGAGCTGTTATGCTCAGATGACAGACTGGGCTCGCTTCCATCCCACGGGGTGCAATGCGCAGTCACGGTTCTCGAATCAGACATAACAGCTGCGCTTCCTGGGCTGTTTCGGCAGTGCGGCTGGAGATGGCTTGTCCCCCAAGTCTCACCGCCGGACCGACTAGAGGGTGTGACGTGCGGGCTGTTCTAAGATTAATCTTCCAGCCTCCGTCCCCTTCTTCCCAGGGGCGCACAGTGAGCACACGCTGGCATAGAGGGTGTTTTTCTCTGCCCGGTTCACGTGTGTTGGAGCACTCCCCATCCCGAAGCTGCCCGTCCGCGGGTACGTCAGCGATCGTTCCGGGTATGCTGCTAGTTAGCGGGCTCTGTCAGTCTGGTTAGCGCTGCTCAGCCCGCGCAGTAGCTCAGGGGGACGGTCAGACTCGGCTATGCGTTTCAATTCGCTGTTGGCCTCCCGAGTGCACGAGTGTGTATTTAAGCGATCATCGCTATGCCACTCCCTGTCTCGCGTGAGAAGATTATTATCCTCCTGGCGAAGGATATAATCAAGCCAGTCCTCCAGCCGAGATGAAGAGCGGGTTACGCCCCCCTTCATCGTATCCAGAAAGCGGTGGGTTATACCAATCCTATCTGCGTGTTTTGATCTGTCATCTGTTCAGGATGTCTATCAAGATGCTCATGCAGAAACGCATCCCCCCAGTGCGTCCGTCCATGGGATTGGTTGCAGCTATAGACCTGAAGGACGCTCGCTCCATGTCTCGCTCTCTCCCTCCTTATACTGTGATTTTTCCGGTGTTCGACGGGGGGCCGAACATGGTGGCAACAGTCCTCCCATTCAGGCTGTCCCTGTTTCCATGCGTGGAGGATGCCCTGTGCGTCTTTGGCGCACGCGCATCTGCATTTTTTGATTATTCATTGACTATTTTTAGATCTCTGAACTGATCGATTATGCACAGGGACCTGGTGCTCCGGCACCTCAGCCTGTTTGGGTTTTGGGTCAACCGAGTATGAGCGGGCTCTCCCCCGGGCAGAGCTTCTCTCATCTCAGGTTGGAGCTGGACTCGGTCTGCATCATGGTGCGCTCTTAGCGCGTTGGGTTAGCGCTGTCCTGTCTGATTAATTCGGCAGTTATATTGGTCTCACTAAAATTATTCAGAGGCTCCTGGGGCATATGACATTTTGTAGCCGCTATCACGCTGCTCAATTGTTCATATGAGACTAATTCAGCGCTGGCTTCGCGATCGGGTCCCCAGATGGGCATGGCACGCGGAGAGGCACCGGGTTTACGTCACCACGCTGTGTCTCCGCACCTTCAGCCCCTGGATGGATCTTGCCTTCTACGGGCCTGAGTGCCCTTAGAACAAGTATCCAGTTATGCTGTCATCTTGACAGATGCTTCCAGTATGGGCTGGCGGGCTGTGTGTATCGAGCATGCAGCTGCAGGTTCGTAAACCGGACCCAGGTTGCATTGGCATTTTAACTGCCTGGAGCTGTTGGCATTGTTTTTCACTCTCCGCCAGTCACTACCGAAGCGGGAGGGGAAACGCGTGTTGGTTAGGACGGCCAGCACGGCTGCGATGACATACATCAACCGTTTGGGCGGTGTTCGCCACCTCAGCATGTCTCAGTTCGCTCGCCATCCGCTCCTCCGGAGTCTTGCGGCTAAATAGCTGCGCGCCGTTCATATCCTGTACAAGCTCCTCATGCCAGCTACAAGCTCTCAGGACTGCTATGTTTCAGGAGACCGGAGACTCCACCCCGGCACGTTCCAGCTGTTATGGGCACGCTTCAGAGAAGCCCAGGTCATCCTGCTGTTTCTCCCGAGCGGCCCTTCGCTGGCTGCCTTTTCTGCTCTGCACAAAGGCGCTGGCTCTCAGCTGGCCCCGGGTTACGCAATATGCGTTCTTTCCCCAGTGAGCCTGCTCGCACAGACACTACTTACACTGTGCAAAGTTGGGGAGACGAGGAGCGGGTCTTGCTCGTTGCGCCTCTCTGGCCCAACAGGACCCGAGTTTCCAGAACTCACACTCCTCGTGATGGCCCTCCCTGATGAATTACCCGGAAAAAGCATTTCCTTTTTCTGGGACGGGCACCCCCTGGCACCCGTGCAGGGCTCTGGAACCTCTTTGGATGGTTTCCAGACAGAGCGCGGTGGACTTAGGTGACTTATCAGTGTGATAGTTAACACCGTCACTACAGGCTAGAGCGCCTTATTAGGTATGCCTATGTTCTGCAGTGGAGTCTATTCGTTGTGTGGGAATTCTCTCTGAGAAAACCCCCGGACATGCCAGATTAGTGTTGTGGTTTCTTCCTTCAGGATAGCTGGAGCGCTGGCTGTCTCTCTCCACACTGAAGGTTTGGCGTGTGGTCATCCGCGTTTTTAATGCGGATGGTAGCGCGCTGGGAAAGCTTAACCTCTTCAGCCGGTTTCTCAGAGGCGCGTGGCGCGTGATGATAATCCATCCCCGCCCCCTCTCGCACCCTCTTGGGATCTGTCTAGCCCCAGCAGTTATGATTAGGTCCGTTGAGCCACTCGATCAGTATATATACGTTCTGTCCCTTTAGGCAGCTCTGCTGATCGCGCTGGTATCAGGAGGGTTAAGATTCCGGTGGCATTTTCG
This sequence comes from Danio tinwini, assembly GCA_903798205.1. Lineage (NCBI taxonomy): Eukaryota > Metazoa > Chordata > Actinopteri > Cypriniformes > Danionidae > Danio > Danio tinwini. Next base: position 2,785,390 of record CAIGQZ010032461.1, on the reverse strand, counting down.
GTCAGCGAATTGTGCCAGTAATTGGACCGACCTACTCTCACGTTTACCTGAGACCTCGGTTCACCTTGTGCCAAGGCTTCTACCACCCCTTTTTTATTAGGTGGTGAGCCTGCAAGCGCTGCCTGCGGAGGAGGCAGACTCAGCCTTTTCATTGCTATGTCTGCGCACTGCGCTTAACGTGACATGTAAGCATACGCAGCTCTTTTCTGTTATGATCAGCAGAAGGGAAGTGCTGTATTAAAATAGAGGTTGGTCCATTTTTTAATTTATGCCATCACCCTCGCTTCATGTGCCAGGGCGAGCTGTGTCCCCCGGGAGAGAGAGCACACTTAATAATAATAATAATAAGCAGTGCCTCCTTTTCGGCGTGAGTACACAGCGCCTCTTAACAGATCATGTCGAGCTGCTGGCTGGGCGACACCTAACATATTATCGAGATTATTCTCGAGTGGAGTCAGTTTCCTCCCGGTTACTGGTTACCCCAGTCAATCGAGAGGAAATTAAGCTCGGTGTCAATAAACGCTTGCTGCGCCAGGCTCCCTAACCCGGAGATGCGTGCGCATTTTCTATTCTACTAGTAAGTTTCCCTTTTCAGGTGAACCCTAGAGAATTCCTCCGAGGCCCCCAGCACCTGACTCAGCGGAGGAGTCAAGTGCTTGGGTCAGTGTGTAGTCTGGTACGCCCATCTGGTCTACCCGCATACTGAGGTTCGGTGCCAGCTATGTGCATTCCCCTGTCTAGGTGATGCCATATGCATTATCCACCATGGTGTGTTCCCCCTATTCAGGCGGACCCATGTCTTCCCTAACCGCTAACCAGCTTATCATATGTAGCACTCCCCCTCAATAGGGCTAGTCCATATGCTTTCTTACCATCAAGTCTCCCCCTCCGGGTAGCAGGTGGTCTCCGCAGCGTCCTCCCCCTTTGGGGACTGGCACGCTTTTCCAACGTACTGTCGTATCTCTAAAATCCCTAGTCTATATTAGCTAGGTAAAAGCTTTACGACCCCCGATCTAAATTATATTATTCCCATGTAATGGTAATTTTTGGGCCTAGGGGACGTTGGAAGGTTGCGCTTTTGGTGATGTCAGTACGCTCACGCATTGCTTGGCAAACTGCACATCAGGAGCGTGACAGGCTTAGCTGCTGTGGTGCTTTCCAGAACATCTCCCAAAAGTCTGTTATTACAGACACACGTTGGAGTTCCCTATGAAGTGGGGAATAAGGGAACGGAGTTCCCGAATAAGGGAACGGAGATGTGTGTCTCTACTGCCACAGCACCTAAGTCTCCAGCTGGGAGCTGAGTGATCGGCTCTGAAGCAGGCAATTCTGAGGATCTGACTCCAGCAGCTGGCTTATATAGCCCTGATGAGCTCATCAGTCTCAGCTGTGGAGCTCAGCTCCGCCAACTCAATTGGCATTTCATTGGCCCGTTTTCTAATCATCAGAAGCGATTGGTCGTCTGAAGTACTCCCAAAAGTCTGTTATTACAGACACACGTCTCCGTTCCCTTATTCGGGGAACGAGGGTTACGGACGTAACCAGACGTTTTTATGAGATAGGTTGTTAGCCCAACGCTCAACCCCCAATCTGGAGGACTAGGACATACACACATACACTAAGGACAATTTAGCTTACCAATTCATCTATAGCACATGTCTTTGGACTGTGGGGGAAACCAGAGCACCCTGTGGAAACCCACACAAACACGGGGAGAACTTGCAAACTCCACACAGAAATGCCAACTGACCACGCAGGACAGTGTTACCCACTGCGCCATTGTGTCTCCCCAATTAAAGCATATTTATTAATTATTTATTTTATTCTGTGCTAAAATGGACATCAATACTATACACAGAAGTGGCTAAAATCAAGAAACAATGTTCGCTGGAGCCAAACATTGATCGAATACATTCTTAATGTCTAAAGAAATTACAATTCATTAGAAGTTAACAGGACGAATGAGGCAAATTGTTCTATTGGAGACTGGAGTAATGATGCCTAAAAATCAGCTTTGCCATCACAATAATAAATTACATTGAACAAAAAAATATAGAAAACAACATTTTCTCTTGAAATATTAATTTTAATAAATATTTTCAAAAATAAATAAATATGAAAAGGCAGCAACACCAAAAGTTCCAAAAAAATCTAATTGATTTCCTTAAAACAGCATGTTACTGGCTCTTCATCAGACAAACTGCACGTCACTCTTGATACTCCTAGATCACATGATCCCATATAATAAATTAATAACAAACAGAGTACAAACCACCAAAAACAATACATTCTTTCCTTTTCTTTTTTTGGCTTAGTCCCTTTATTAATCAAACGTCGCCACAGCGGAATGAACCGCCAACTTATCCAGCATCTGTTTTATGCAGCGGATGCCCTTCCAGCTGCAACCCATCATTGGAAAACACCCATACACTCTCATTTACACACATACACTACGGACAATTTATAGCGCCGCCCCCTAAAACAATAATGATAATGAATTATCTTTCACAGATCAGACCGAATATAAAATAAAAATTACAGAAATACAAAATAAACCAAAAATAGATAACATAAATATCACAACAATATTTATAATAATATTTTCAAAAACCTTTTCGAGCTACAGTACTCACTGTTTTTAAGTAAATTAATTTGAACATTTTGGAGCTTTTGGTCATGCTGCCTTTTCATATATATTAGCAGACGTTTTGTTTGGCTGAGCACCCAGTTGAGATTGATGTGCATGCTTTTGTTTAGGCATGGGTCGGTATAAGTTTCCGACAGTATAAGTCATCACGGTATTGTGATTACTGCTCTAAAATATGTTCTTTCTCAGGGTTTCTACAGGTTTCACCAAGTTAAATTTAAGACTTTTTAATACCATTATGAATTAAATTTTAGACTTATACAGGGCTAAATGCTAAAAAAATTTTAATGGCTTAACTGGAAAAGATTTTTTTGCCCTATCAAAAAACTATAATTTAATAATACAATAATAATTTAATAATAAAAAAGTAAGTGTTTTAGACATTTATTAGCAAAATATTTTAAATAGTGTTAAAACAAGCAAACTACTTGTATCCACTATAAAACTTTCTTTAAAATAAAGTTTAAATAGATTTAGTTTATTATAGTTTTTAAAACTATACTAAACTATGCACAACCATCTGTCTAGGTCAGTGTCCTCAACAGTAAATACATGGAGCACTTTTAAACAAATGGAATGGTAAGGAAAATAATAGTCTAGCTAAAATTACCTTTTTAAATAAAGTTTAAAGTTTTATTAAGATGGATTGTTGGTGATGATGTGGGTTAGGCATGGGACGATAACCGTTTTCAAGGTATACCGCGCTTTGGAAAAGTCAAGGTTTTCATACCGCCAAAATTTTCTTTAATACCGTTCCTAAGGTATGTGTAATATTTTTTGTTTACATTTTTTTAACAACAGCATCTCCAGCAGAAAATATATCTAAAGATGCCATTTTAAATTGTAAATAAATCTGTGTTTTTGAAACTAATGAAGACAGCAGACGTCAATGATTCATTTTCATTATTTGGCCTGGCACGTTTACTGCTCCAAAATATTATAAATGTTTCTCAAAATAAAATATATTGTGTTCAAAGGGGAAAAAACTTTTAGTTTTTTACACAGACATTTAAAAAGAATATATTTTAGAGCAGTAATCACAATACCGCGATACCGTGAAACCGTGATATTTTTTATCCAAAGTTATCATACCGTCAGAATCCTATACCGGCCCATGTCTAGTATGGGTGTTGACATATTGGGTAGTTATACATGAACCATGTAAAATGAGACCTGTTTAAAAAAGATTTAAGAGCTACAACACAATATTACAGTAAATTTAAGACTTTAAGACTTTTTAAGACCCCGTGGATACCCTGTTTTTAAATGTCTCTGGGGGAAAAACATTTTTTTTTTCCTCTAAACAAAATCCATTTTATTTTAGGAAACATTTATAATAGTTTAGAACAGTAAATATGTGAGGTTAAATAATTAAAATAAATAATTGACTTCTGCACTCTTCATTAGTTTCCAAAAACACAGATTCCTTTAAAACACATACAAAAAACACATTAAAAAAACTTACAAATACCTTAAGAACGGTATAACAGAAAATTTTAGCGATTTTAAAACCTTGACCTTTCCAAACCGCAGTAAACCTTGAAACCGGTTATCATCCCATGTCTACTTTTGTTAAATTGTTTTTTCAATCAATAAAGGTAGTCTTGGTGAGAATAAACATATTTTTGCAAAACCATTTATTGTCATGTTTTCATTGTATGGAAGAGCTTTTGTTTACGTTATGTATAACATTTATCATAATCATAAGACAACTTTGCAAATGCTTAAAAAAATTCCCCTGACTGAGAAATCTGAGGGGACATGTTCATATACATTGAATGGGAATGATCTACTAAAACAGTTGGTTTTCTAGCAGTTGGTTGTATGTTTACATGCCACGATTTTATGCTATTCAAGGTTGGAATCCCTATTCAGTTGTGATCCAACAACATACAAAAAAGCACAGCTTGTGAGTATTGAGGAGAGTTTAACAAATTTTTAGAATTGAGCTATTGGTCCAGCAGAAGATGGAAGACAAATACAAAATATTATGGACTAAATGTTTTTAAGGTAGCATCTGATACGCATACATTCCCCGAATTTATTCAATCACTTAACTGAGTGTGGATTCCAGTGGCTCTTTGAGGCTCTTGTGTAAGTAAATTGGCTGAGGTGATAAAGACATGATCTGGGTGTTCAGCAGCTGCAGCTGACAGAAAGCTGACCCTGAGCTCTGAGACTGGAGGGAATACAGCTTTAGCTCTCCTTATGCAGACGCACAGCTCTCTGCCAGTGTTAATCTCTGATCTCTCCAACTGCACTGCTGCCCTCTGTTTGCACACATCACTAGTCTTTGCAAAAGAGCTACTCATTTCAGCCATTTCATTTCATGTCACAGTGATTATCCAGTTTATCGTCTATCTTCCTCTCCATCCATCTATCAGTCTGCCCATTTATCCATCTATTAATTCATCTGTCTGTTAATCCACCCACTAACCCATCCATCCATTCAAGCATTTATTCATCTAACATCTATCTATCTATCTATC
>CAIGQZ010032461.1:2765859-2780244 GCA_903798205.1 Danio tinwini | reverse complement strand
GTCTGTCTGTCTGTCTGTCTGTCTGTCTGTCTGTCTGTCTGTCTGTCTGTCTGTCTGTCTATCTATCCATCCATCCATCAATCCATCAATCCATCTCTCCGTGAATCTATCCATCCACCCATACATCCATATGTATTCATCAGTTTGTATTATTATTATACTGATGGTCATGCCATCGAGAGACTGTCGATGCAATCTGATCTATGGTGGTCACAGGAGACACATTGAAGGCATGTTAGTACCAGACGTAAATAGGACCCCAGTCACTAACTGGCTTCTTGAGGTGATAAGGACTGTTGTCAGATCCAGGATATGCTGAGGTATGTTGACATTGGACTAAAATAAACTTGAAAGGAATAATCTGCATAATAATTGGAAAGGTATCCAGCTGTTCCCTATTAGAGACAGATGCTGACCCCAGACTAAAATACTGAAGAGAGAAAACGAGATAACACTGAGCCACTAGACTGAAGGAGTTAAATAAAATAGACAATCATTCATCTTACTGAGTCATCAATAAAGTGTATTTTTTTCCATTAGGCTGAACTTTAAAACTCTCTCTAGATTAAAAATCTGTATAGAAAATCAAATGCTGACTAATGAGCATTCACTTTCTTCGAGCTCAACGACATTTGCATGTACATTCATAACAATGGCATCATAATTATTAGTGTTTAATATCATCTTGCTAAGTTTACCAAGAACCTGTCAAGTGGCATTTGATTCTGAATCATAAATGAATTATGCAACAAAAAAGATCAAAACATTGCACTCCATTCAAGGTGGTCATGAACTGCATTTTAAAAAGCTGTTTTGTTCTTGGAGGTCAACTTATAATGGTATTAAGATTTCAAATCATAATTTAGAAGCAATAGGCTATTTTCTATTCTGTTTTTACCCTCATCTGAACACATAGTTTGAATAGGCAAGACTGTAGACCACAGGTGTCAAACTCAGTTCCTGGAGGGCTACAGCTCTGCACAGTTTAGTTCCGACCCTAATTAAATACACCTGAACTAATTGAGTGCTTTAGACTTGTTTGATACCTACAGGCGTGTTGAAGCAAGGCTGGAACTAAACTCTGCAGGGCTGCGGCCCTCCAGGAATCGAGTTCGACACTCCTGCTGTAGACTGAGAAGTAAATGCCCACTGGTTTGATACGATAACAACTTTGCATATTTAAATTTTCAAAACCTTGCTTCTAAGATTAGGTCCTAAAGTTAATAACATCTGTGCACCCACTGTTGCATGTATGTTTAAAAGCCTACAACACTTAAACATACTTTACTTCAGAGACACTACGATTTAACAGTTACATGTAATGTAATGAAATGTGTATTTATATAGCGCATTTATTGTGTATGGCCATACATTCAAAGCGCTTCACAATATTGAAGATGGGCGGAGGGGCAGGGGATGAGGGGTTAGGGTCTCTCCACCCCACCACCAGTGTGCAGCATTCACTTGGATGATGCGATGGCAGCCACAGGACAACGGCGCCAGTGCGCTCACCACACACCAACTATAAGTGGAGTGAAGAGACAATGATAGAGCCAATTCGGAGGATGGGGATGATTAAAAGGCCATGATTGTTAAGGCCTGATGGAGGGAATTTGGCCAGGACACCAGGGTTACACCCCTACTCCTTATGAGAAGTGCCATGGAATTTTTAATGACCACAGAGTCAGGACCTCGGTTTATGTCTCATCCGAAAGACGGTACTCACTGATAGTATAGTGTCCCCTTAACTTTACTGGGACATTAAGACTCACACAGACCTCAGGTTGAGCGCCCCCTGCTGGCCTCACTAACACTACTTCCAACAGCAACCTAGTTTTCCCATATGGTCTCTCATGCACCAGGTTGGCTCAGCCCTGCTTAGCTTCAGTGAGTAACTGGTCTTGGGCTGCAGGGTAATATGGCTGTGACCACTAGAGATGCGCGGATCAGCTGAAATGTTACCCAAATCCACTCCTTCATTCTAATCATCCACCCGCCCGCACATATTATTTTATCTGATATATATATATATATCCTCACCCGGATATACTTGGCCTTTTTCTTTGCACTGTGCAGAAACAGAATAGCATCTACTGTGCCTGGATTTGGGCGATTCCTCCTCGCTTCCAAAACACGGCCGGCTGCACTAAATGAGCGTTCGCACGCACAACTTGTTGCAGGAATGCACAAGCTTCTCCTTGCAAGGCGCTGCAGTCATGTAAATAAGTAATCTTGTTTCTCCCAGAAAGATAGAAGATTTTCCTCTGATGACTCCTTTAACTAAAAGCTTTCATAGTACTCTTGCACTTCATCCATTATTTTGGGCGTCTCATTCTGCAAAGTCCACTCTCTGCTTTTTTGCTGGTCAACTGCTATGACCCGCGACCCACATGCAATTATTCATAATGTATTTTTTTATTACCCGACTCCCCTAACCCACGGATTGTCCGCAGTGCCCGCGGATATACCCGCCATCCGCACATCACTAGTGGCCACATATCAAAAAGTCTTTAATAACAGACAAAGCAATGGTGAACACATAATAAATACAGTTACTCATACCTGTTTGGTGCGACGTTACTGTCAGATCCAATAAAATGGGAATAGTTAATGCCTTGTTTGTAAACAAATATGTAGGCCTGTCACAAAACTCTATATATATTCACTTTTCACGCAATACATTTTTGGTGATCAAATATATATCGCCCATCATCTTTGACAATGAAGGTCACAAACATTTCAGCTAAATGTGCAGCCTCTGTCATCTTATCTAATCTCCTCTGGAGGTGTCAGCAATCTCAGGTAGCTCCTTTGTAAACAATGCTTGATGAAAGGTGGGAAAAAAATCTGTTTCCACATATTCCTGAAAACAACTGACAGTTTGGAAGTTGTACAAATGTGTTTCAAAGCTGCAACTCACTTCTAATAAGTGATACTTTCAAATAATGTTAACGCCATTTTACAAATACATTTACATAATATACTTATATTAGGAGATTTACTTTTTTTGTCAGCATATTATAAAATTTAAATAAAATTCACCTTAAGAATGAAAGGTTTTGTCCCTTGAAAGTAATTCTTTATGCCTATTTGCATAACTTTGATGTATAATCAATAAATAATCTTAATAACAGTCTTAAAATGACAACAATAATATCCCTTACAAATAACTAATTATTAATTTCCTCACTCTTACTTAATGTTGAGATCATAATATGGCAAAGCAAAGACTTTCCACAACTTGGCATTGCACAATGTCTTGCTATCATTTTGTTTCTGCATGGACATGTGTTTGTCTCTCATTATTTACCTATTGCACTGTAAATCAGTGGGTGGAGCTTAACAGAAAGTGATGTAGAAGCAGGGGTTGGCCTTCATCACTGGAGTTGGAGCTTAAATGTAGACCCACTATTACAAAATAAATTGGCTCATTCCACAACTTGTCACTTCAATATAAAGTGTCGAGTTCTGAAACGTACAGTATGTTTTACTATGGTACATGATGCCTTCTTTGTCTACTACCCCCCCTCCCCATCCCCCCAAACCCACTCCCTTTAAATGACTCCAGTTTACCAGTTACACTGGTATTACATTAGCCCAATCAATGAACATGATGCTGTTCAAGATTGTTCCGGTACATCAATTAGCCAAAAGTGGTACAAATAATGACATAACCACATAAAGCATGCTAAATATTCAAAACAAAACGGCAATGTGTGTATTATATAGGAAATATTATAAGGAGTACTGAAAACCAAGCTTACTATGGTAAAGATAGAGAACCCAAAGGCTGGCACACTTTCAAACTCCTCTGTAATCATCAGCTCTACAGATTCACAGACAATAGGATAGAAACATTCTCTAATTACACCCACTCTGGCCCCATTGAGCATCTGCCTTAGTGAAGGTGGAAATATAAAGGTGCCATAAAACCAAACCCTAGAGATGTCTTTTTTTCTTCCTAGCATGTTCAAGTGCATGTGTACAAAAGGAAGTCCTTGATACAAAACTCTGCGTGCCGAAGAATCTCTTCATAAATGAGGGCTATTATTGATGGTGAAACTTGCCCTCTTGTGTTAGTCTTGTCTAGTCAAAGTCTAGTTTTAATAGGCAGTTGTGTAATAACAGCACACAGCAGCACTTACTGGCGTAAAGTGGGGCAGTTGTTTTGAACTCTGATTCTATTGAATAAATTAGGTGTATTAATTACGAAGAATAGCAATGCTTTTATTCCAAAAAAGTGAATGGTGAACTGGGTTCATGGTTGTTTATGCTCTGAAAGTTTTCACTTATTTGAGGGGGGAAAACAGTATTGTGAATGATATGAATATAATATTGATAAAGTTCAAACTTCGCTGCTTTATATTTTGTTAAGACTCTTTGATAAAGCATTTATTTGTTTGGACTGTATTATATTGGATGTTGTAACAATGCATAGGTCAGTACTTTCATTTATAATTAATTTAATGTATTCTTATTTCATAAACATTAACATTCATATAATATATTAAAACTACTATATTATTAAAATTATCCCATTTTTTATCATTTTAATAATAATCTATCCCAACATTAAATTAATAATATAATTGTATTGTTTATTATTTAATAGTATAATTATTACCATAAAAACCAAGCACATTTGATGAATACGATCATATCCCTCAAAGTTGTTTAGAATTAAATGTTTATTGATGGTGTGACCAAATTCTCTTTAAGAATTATGCGTTTGATGGACCTCTTGATGCTTCTTACGTGCTTGTCGCAGCACCAGTGGCACCGAAACTCATATGCTGATTCAGTCCGGTACATACACCTGGTTTCGGTACCCAACCCTACTTGTGAGAGACGGTTTTTACTTTCAGGTCACATCATTAAAGAAAAGGGCTACATTGTTCCCTGATAATGTCAACAGACTGGTCAGTCTCAGCAACTGGCTGAATGTAAAGGAGGACTAAGCTAAATTGTTTCTACTTTGTAATTAATGTTCTCAACTCTCAGCAATACAACTTTTCAAAGAGTACAATTGTTTGTATTCATTATTTTTTTTTTATAATTTTCCAATTGCCTTATTTGTAATGCCTGTATTTTAGATTTTTTTTGCAGTCCACTTAGAATCCAACATGGAAATCTTTTTTGTTTTTTATTGGCATTGCTTGTTTTGAAATTCAAATGGCACTTACATGCCTCGTTTTTTTTATTTCTGTAATGGCTTCAAGCCAACAGTTTGAACATCTTGATGGTTTATTGCAGGTAAGTTGCAGGTAAACAATCGTATTTTGAATATAAGTTTCTTTGTCTCAAGTTTACATTAATTTACATTTTACATATAAATAGCTAAAATTACAAGTTTCAGTCTTTTAATTGTAATTAATTGCAAATAACGTGTGACTAATAAGTAATAATATTTTAATCAACTGACAGAACTATATATATATATATATATATATATATATATATATATATATATATATTTACTATTTTCTATAATAAATATCAATAAAAGCTTAAAAACAGCTTAATGAACTTGTATTTGGCAACTTTTTTATTTCATATTGTACCTAATTCAGGTGAATAAATTCATATGTATTATATTTTTATAATAGATAAAAAAACTATATATTTTATAAAATTATTGTATTATATTTTATATTTAATTTTATTTCATTATCGTCAAGTTTGATCATTCTACGTGATTTCCAAAACCAGATGTTACTTTTATTCAAGAATCCATTTGGCTTCAATTCATGGGCACGTGACCCACCCCACCATTTTCATGACCACAATGACAAATAAATGACCCTCTCATTACACCCAATCAAAGACAACCACAAACACACACATACACCCCCACTACAGCACTCCCTGAATCTCAATAGTCGACCTCTGATTCATATGCATTTCTATACAACTTATCAATTTACACAGATGCCAAAATAGTCTTTCCTCAAAATAACCTTAAATCACCACATCAGCCAACAAAACACAAGCACATTTATTTGATGAGTGGAATTAGCACTAGCAGGCAACAAAATTCCTGGAGTGGAAACAGTGAATGTGTTTTAGTGGCTCTGCTAATCTGGAAAGTCCCAGTTGTTATGCTCTCTTGGCTCTTTGTATATGTGTGAGGAGCATGGATTCCCCTCCTCCTGACTGGCTGAAAAGGAGACTCTGGTTTACAGGCTCATTGATGTGACAGAGCAGTCTGATGGATTGGTTTAGCTGGTTAACTCATTGAAAGCCACTGTTATGCATATTGGACCAGGTTAACGGGAGGACAGCATCCAGTGGATCGCCCTGCAGCTACAGACGACTTCACAAACATTTTAAGTTAATTTTTCATCAGTGTTTTTGTCTTTAGTTCCATATCTTACACTCTTTACACAGAAGATGGATAGTGAATCTCTCAACTGATCAAAAAGTTTTTAATACATTCAATTCAATTCAATTCCATTTTATTTGTATTAAGCACATTTAAAAACAGCCATCATTGACCAGAAGTGCACAAAGTCAGAAATTAATTAAATAAATAAATCAAAACACTGTACAATATCTGGCAAACGTCTTGTCGCCTATCCAAGTTTTAGGAACAACAAATAATAACTTTACTTCTAGCAGATCATTTGGTATCAGAAGTGGCTTATATGAAAGGCAAAAGGCCTCTAGATTACGTTATTTTACCAAAATATGATCATGCCTTAATTTTAAAATACTTAATTAGGACAGTAAGGTCTGACTTTGCATTTAAGTCTTGTCGCTTAACAGAAATACAGTAATGTACAGTATAGAATATAAAGTCATGGTGTAGTGGAAAAACAATTAATATTTTGTATGACTCCCATAAGCTTGGAGGACTGCATTCAGACATCTCTGCAATGACTCAAATAACTTATTAATAAAGTCATCTAGAATGGCAAAGAAAGCCTTTTTGCAGAACTCCCAGAGTTCATCAAGATTCTTTGGATTCATCTTCAATGCCTCCTCCTTCATCTTAGCCCAGACATGCTCAATAGTGTTCATATGTGGTGACTGGGCTGGCCAATCCTGAGCACCTCCACCTTCTTTGCTTTCAGGAACTTTGATGTGGAGGCTTAAGTATGAGAAGGAGCGCTATCCTGCTGAAGAATTAGCTAAAATCTTTCAGATGGGGAGCTAGTGGCTGGGATGCACAAGAAAAGAAACCAAAAAGCCACTCTGGCGACATCCTTACATCATATTTTTTATTTACAATCTCCTCACTGCTGCTATACGGCACTCATTTTTGTGTGTGTTGTTATTCTGACCTGAAGTAGTGGTGATAACCCAAAACTCATGCTCAACGGACACATTTTAATAAACCTATGAAGTTCAAACCGAAACTTCATACCAAACCTTTTTTTAGCGTTATTGACAATGGTGTTCGTTCAATATATACCAATACCATTTTTAATCCCCCAGCCCTAGTAGTGTGTTTAAATAAAATGTATTAAATTCAAAGCATAGATATACCCATCAAAGCAAAGCTAGAAATGAAATAAACAATGTTTTATGTTTTTTCTAAGGAGTCTAACAGTATACAGATACAGAAATAAAATAATCAAATATTAAATAACTATGTAAAATCATCATCAAATAAATAATTTTAAAAATGATCTTTGTTAAAGTTGTGAATAGAATTCCTTGTCCCTGAATGCTTTTAATTCACTTAAATGGATTACAAAGTCACAAAATGCCTACAAATGATAAAAATTGACTCTATTATGGTTCAAATATGCAATGACTCCACAAATCACATGTCTTCCAATCTGTGGTGGCTGGTCAACTATAAATCCAACTCGAAATTGCACATCCTACAATGTAACTATTGTTAATGCACACATTGTGATGTTGATGCTAAAACTATTTACTGTGCAGCCTTATGGTGTGCAAAGACAGAAACAGACAAAGTGTACAGAGATGATCCTTACATTTCACCATTTGCAAAAACATAATGAATAGAAAAATGACAAATAAGTCTAGAACAAAATCAACATGGTACAAAACATTTCTTACAACAAAGTAGCTGGCAACAACAAGTCTTTGATCATCACAAATCAGCATTGACATGCCCAAAGCTACATGCCAAGCGGAGCGGGACATTTAAGCTGACTGATCAGATAGCAAATACCCAACGCACCGATGCTAATAGAGGCAGTATTGAGACTCATTAACACAAAGAAAATCAATCAAGCCAACGGCTCTCATAAATTATTCACCTCATCATGTTACATGTCTCGCCATGTTGACTACTTTCCTACATCCAAAACAAGCTGATAGACTGCTAGACAAATAGAAACATCATAAATGTACTAAGAGTACTTTTTTTTATAATTAGTTATATATTAGTAAATTATACATTAACTAATTTATTTAATAGTTTGTAATGCCGTAATGATGTCTGATTTACAATGCAGCTTACAAATGTCAAAAATTGACTGGCATGTAATGGCACAACAATGCTTTTTTTTGTTTATTTTATATATTTTTTGCCTTTTAGAAGTGAGCAAATATTTATTTGATTTCATCACAAGAATTGACATTGATATCTATAGTATATATATATATAAGTCAATAACCTGTTAAAAATGCCTGTTAAAAATAAAAAATGAGGCAGTGAGAAACTGCAAACTGCAAACTCTGCCTAGCAAAAAAGTTGCTCTAACATTAGTAGTTTTCTTGAATAGAAGAGTTGCTAATACCAAAAACTAATTCTAATCAACAAATAATACTATTTAAACCCCAGACTACCCCTCATGGCCTTATATCCTAATGTATAAGCAGGAAAATAGCCCTCAGTTCCAGCAGATATTCCTACCATCATTAATATTTATAGATCTATGAATATTTTAAGACATTTTAGACATTGCAGATGTTAAAAGTGTTGGAATGGGAGTTGATGCATGACCTTTTCATTCGCAACAGATCTCTGCTTTTTCCTTCTACTTTTAAGCAAAATCCATCTACGGGACATCAGATAATGTGGTGACCATTTTGGTAATTCCTCTGAACAGATATTTGATATTTACTTAAACACAGTAACACCAAAATCTTTTTATACCCATTGCTAGCATTTTATGTTAAGGCTGATATAATTTAAATCCATTCAACCCCACTGTTACAATCAAGATGCAAACAACTTAGACAATGGCCATCTTTCTGATGACCATCAAATTGAAATACCTGATTAATGTTATGGATTCTGAACAACAAGTATTTTCAGAAAGTGGAGCAGAACTAATTAATTTAATAAAATATAAAATATATAATGGAAACTCTGAGAGTTCTGCAGACCTTGAGGTTCCACACACCTGCTTTAAACTAATATTTCAATTATTAATAAATACATTTTATCTTTTGGATTTTCGCAGTGTTTTTTTTATAATTAAAAGTCCTTGTGTCATTGTGTACGGATAAGACAGTCAAATTACTTAGTCATGTTGTCAATTTAACAGTGTACTTTGGAGAGGTGTTCTGATGGAAACTATGGCTAATTTTATGGAGAGTAAATGTAACTTTTCCAGCTTGATAAATTGAGTTGGATAAAAGGTAAGACCTTTTTCATATAAATTTGTACATCTGGTCCTCTGTTAAAAGCTGTTGTCATTTTGACCCATAAAAGTGACACTGTTACTTCTTATGAAAACTTCAAAAACCAGCACACTAATTAATTTGTATTATTTTTTAGAAAGTAATATAAGAAGTTATAGGTAGGCAGCTTTCAACAAATAACCATTTAAAAAAAAAAATTAGTTTCCGCCCGGTTTCGAACCGGGGACCTTTCGCGTGTGAGGCGAACGTGATAACCACTACACTACAGAAACTCTGATGAGCAGCAAATTTTCTCACACACACAATAAAATTTATTTCATGCTCATAATATGATATAATATAATATAATATAATAGCTCATAAAAAATTACAAGTGATTTCAAACCTTTGGAAGTTTCTTATTTTCACACACAAACACACTCACAAAATGAATGAATGTTGAAAACCTGTAAACATTGACCTCCATAGTAGGAAAAACAAATACAAAGAAAGCCAATGCTTTATATTTCATAAATTTTTCAAAATATCTTCAATTAATCTTCAATTCAAAGAAGAAACTAAAAAAATGGTTTGTGACAAGTGAAGAGTAAACTATGACATAATTAAGTTTTTTTTTAGGTGAACAACCCCTTAAAAAGCTCCCTTGTTAGATTTTATTTCTTTGCTTGTTTGTTTATGTGATTGACTGTTTAGCCTATTTGTTTGTTTACTTATTTATTTATGACCCACTTGTATTTATTTTTAGAAACTGACAAACTCCTGGGAGTTCCCCCACAACTCCTAGTGCAGGCCAAGACACAGCAGCCAGTGTTTCCGTAGTGTAGTGGTTATGACGTTCGCCTAACACGCGAAAGGTCCCCGGTTCGAAACCGGGCGGAAACAAGCTTTTCAAATTTGGATATTTGGGGCAGTTATCATGCAGTTCTGTGGAATGCAAGTCAAAAATTGACTGGCATGTAATGTCACAACAATGCTTTTTTTGTTTATTTGATATTTTTTGCCTTTAGAAGTGAGCAAATATTCATTTGATTTTATGACAAGAACTGTCATTGATATCTATAGTATAAAGTCAATAACCTGTTCAAAATGCCTGTTAAAATAAAAAATGAGGCAGTAAGAAACTGCACACTCTGCAAACTGCAAACTCTGCCTAGCATTAAAATTGCTCTAACATTAGTAGTTTTCTTTAATAGAACAGTTGCTAATACCAAAAAACTAATACTAATCAACAAATAATACTGTTTAAACCCCAGACTACCCCTCATGGTCTTATATCCTAATGTATAAGCAGGAAAATAGATCTCAGCTCCAGCAGACATACCTACCATCATTAATATTTATATATACACATAAATTTTATGTGAAGAGATAGCTCATGAAAAATTACAAGTGATTTCAAACCTTTGGAAGTTTCTCATTTTCACACACACACACACACACACACACACACACACACACACACACACACACACACACACACACAAAATGTTGAAAACCTGTAAACATTAACTTCCATAGTAGGAAAAACAAATACAAAGAAAGCCAATGCTATATATTTCATACATTTTTCAAAATATCTTCAATTGTGTTCAGCAGAAGAAACAAAAAAAAATGGTTTGAGACAAACTCTTGGGAGTTCCCCCACAACTCCTGGTGCAGGCCAACAACAGCAGTAAGTGTTTCCGTAGTGTAGTGGTTATCACGTTCGCCTAACACGCGAAAGGTCCCCGGTTCGAAACCGGGCGGAAACAAGCTTTTCAAATTTGGATATTTGAGGCAGTTATCATGCAGTTCTGTGGAATGACCTCCACAGAAAAATAACAACAAATTAATCATGGTTTCATGGTTCACCCTGCATGGACCAAACCTCTCATTGTGCTCTTCTAGCATGTTTAGCCACAACTAACATTACTTCAGCTTTTAAACAATGAAGACTACTTCTTTAAAAAAAAATCAAGTGTTTAAATTTACTCTTTGTTTTTTATCTCTATTAGACAGATTTTGGTCACATGCATTTAAACTCTGTTCCTCTCTTTTTCACACACACAACCATTCTATTAATAATTAGCATTCAAATATGCCTTTTCACAGTCTTCGTAAAACAGTTTAGAAGCTGCTGTTGTATAAGAGGTCCCATACTGTGCCATAGGTGTCTCCACTCACACAAAGATGGCAACAAAGTACTGTTACAAATGTCTGCTTTAAGTTCGTCTAAAAGACCATTTCGTTTTATTGTAGCACTGCAAGAGACAGGCAATTAAGAGCACATTCCAGAGCTGACTGTTGCCCCGTAATAGTTTACAGCAACAAAGGGCAGGCAGATGAGGAGATCTTTTACACTTGATCCCAGCAATGCCTGCTTCTATAGAAACTCATAAAACATCCTTTGCTTTCTTTATAAAGCAAACATAGAAAGTTGTTTAGCTGTTTTGACTCTTGGATCTAGACACACACTATACCAAAAGTGTAACAAAAGTCTAGGGTTAGTAAATAAATGTTTTAAATGTTAGGTTTCTAAAACAGATTTTTCTTTAACAATTTTAACAATTCTCAATTTTTGTGGACAATTGCATGTTTTAACAACTATGAGTTTATATAGACTTTCACAATTCTGATTATACACTTTCTGCAGAATTGTGAGATGTAAGCTTGCAATTGCTTAAAATTACAGTTTTTAAGCCAAAACTATGATATACAAAGTTACAATTGTATGCAAAATTTGCAAGATAAACTGCAAAACATAAAGTTGCTTTTAAAGTCTAAATAACAAGATGTAAATTCACAATTCTGGGAAAAACAGAACATATTAAATTGTGAGAAAGTCTCTGTGAGATAAAAAAAATACTTTTTTATTAAACAGTGATAAAAAATGTTATTTTAATCAAATTTGATTATCATCTTAAAATAAAATAACTGACTAATGTCTTGGGTTCTGAACAACAAGTATTTTCGGAGAGTGGAGTAGAACTAATAAATAAATCATAAAAAAATAGTGGAACTAATGATTCTAATAAAAACTTCTTTAAAAAAATGGGAACTCTGACAGGGCCCTGCAGGCCTTAAGGTTCCTCATGCCTGCTTTAAACTAATATTTCAATCATTAGTATTTATTATTATTCATTTATTAATAAAATATAGATAAAAAAGATCTGTTGCGTTTTAGCAGTGTATCTGCATTTCTTTTTACTAACTCCCATTCAGTTCGCTCACAACCACCAGGGCAAAACCATAGGGGGCACCACATATTTCCGTAGTGTAGTGGTTATCACGTTCGCCTAACACGCGAAAGGTCCCTGGTCCGAAACCGGGTGGAAACAATATGTTTAAACATTTGGTTAACTGGGGCAAATAAAAGCATAGAGTAAATGTAACTTTTCCAATTGAAAAATTTAATTGGATAAAAGGTAAGACCCTTTTAATATAAATTTGTACATGTGGTCTGCTGAAGCTATTGTCATTTTGACTCATAAAAGTGACCGTTATTTCCTGTGAGAAAATTACAAAAACCAGGAAGCTAAATTAATTTATTTTTTCCAAAAAAAAGATTGTAAGAAGTTATAGGGAAGCAGCTTTGAACAAATAACCATTCAAAAAAAGCTTGTTTCCGCCCGGTTTCGAACCGGGGACCTTTCGCGTGTGAGGCGAACGTGATAACCACTACACTACGGAAACTCTGATGGACAGGCATTAAGGAAAAAAAGTCATATTTACTCAGAAGGCTAGACCAACCAAAAAAATAAACATACAAGTGATTACAAAGTATTTCTTTTTCTGCCAAAGACAAAATTAAACATACAGGGGTTGGACAATGGAACTGAAACACTGGCCAATTTAGTGTTGGTGGTTCATGGCTAAATTTGACAAGCCTGGTGACCAATCTTCATTGATTGCACATTCCACTTGTAAGAGCAGAGTGTGATGTTTTAATTGTGAGAGGAATAGCACAGTTTTGAAATATTTTAATCCACAGAACATTATGGGTGACAGAGTTCAAATGAGGAAAATTTTTTGACATGCATCTCGCTAACGCATCTGTGACCAAGACAAAAAGTCAGCAAACCATTAAAAGAATCACATTCAACAAGAGTAACTGTGGATGCAAAAGACGCAAAAAAAACAGCTGCACAACTCACTGCAAAATTAAATGTACTCCTCAACTCCACCAAACACATGTTTGTCATGAGCTCCACAATGTCAATATACATGGCCGGGATGCTATAGCCAAACCTTTGGTCACTCATGCCAATGCCAAACATCGGTTTCAAAGGTAATCTTGGGTAGTGAACAATGTAAAACATGTGTTGTTCTCTGATGAGCCCACCTTTACCATCTTTCCCACATCCTGGAGAGTTATGGTATGGAGATGCCCCAAAGAAGTCTACCACCCAGACTAATGCATGCCCAGCATGAAGCATGGGGTCGATCAGTGATGGTTTGGGCTGCTGGTGACAGAGTGGTTTGATGAACATGAAAGTGAAGCCAAACATCTCCCATGGTCTGCACCGTCACCAGCTCTAAATTTTACTGAGACACTTTGAGGTGTTTTGGAAGAGTCAGTAAGAATCCGTTTTCCTCCACCAGCTTCACATAGTGACCTGGTCACCGATCTGTATGAAAAATGGCTCAAAATCCCTCTATCAACTGTGCAGGACTTATATCTGTCATTCCCAAGATGATCTTATGTGGTATTGGCCACAAAAGGAGGCCCTACACCATACTAATGAATTATTGTGGTCTACACCCAGGTGTTTCAGTTTATTTCTCCAACACCTGTATGTATGTATGTATGTATGTATGTATGTATGTATGTATGTATGT
>CAIGQZ010032461.1:2720789-2736944 GCA_903798205.1 Danio tinwini | reverse complement strand
AATATAATAATCATCATCATTATTAATATTAATAGTAAAGTATTAAAGTTTATTTCATTTCCTAATAAATATTACATTTAATTTCTTAATAAATAGGTGATTTTTTTAAATAAATAGGTGATTTTATGTTAATTTAGAATACAATATGTATTGTTTTCAATAATATTTGTAAAGGAAACATAGGCCCTATATGTGCCGTTTACATATATTTCAGTTAATATGGAAAACGAGTGCATGTTTTTACCAAAACTAATATTGGATTTTATTTTTTTTAATGCGTGTGCGTGAAAAAACAATAGAATTTGCACAAAGAAAATATGGGGTTCTTCTCTAAAGGTACTTCAACCTGTTTAAAGCATCATTATGGGCATTTTACGTTATAACTAACATGGTTCAAATGATGCATCTGCGACAGAGAAACTACGGTTGTTTGCTAGTTTCAGCTTGATGCAAGAGCCATTTTGACATTTTTTACCACGCTGTTTAAATAGCAAATGCATTTGTGCTCATATGTGCGCACATAGGCGTTCTGGTCTAAAAAAAAGGAGATGTGGAGGCTGATTTATACTTTTGCGTCAAGCACACGCGTATGCTACGGCGCAGCCTACACGTGGACGCATAGCCCCTTGCCATAACCATCGCCGACGTTGACGCACACCTCTCAAAAAATGTAACGCGTATGCGTAGCGCAAGTTCTGTGATTGGTCGGCTTAGTAGCGCTGACGAGTGTGGGCGGAGGTGAGAGCCACGCATCCGATGCAGCGAGTGTTTACAAGTGTGGAGTCCTGTGAAGGAGCTTCGGATGGAGACTGTTGTTTTGTGTTTACCTTATGATTAAAGTTGTTGCACGTCCGCCGGTTCCCGCCTCAAAATGAGTTAATTTGAGCTACTTGTACAATAAGGAAGTGTTCAGCAAAAACGGCACACCAGCGAAGAAACTCGACACAGAGAAACATAAACACCTACTGCCAGCTAGCGTTTCTGAAGTGTATTGCAGAAAAAAACAGAAACAGCGCGCAGAAGTATAAATGCACAGCTACGCGTAAGGCATACGCCGTGGGTTACGCCGATGACTTGACGCAGAAGTATAAACCAGGCTTTACTCTTAAAGGGAATGGGAGATGAGACTCTGATTGGTTTATTCTCAAAACACACATATAACTTATTAAGAGAATAAGCACAACCCTGTTAGACCATGCGCCGCAGCGCAAAGTGGAATTTTCCGTCCTTAAAATAGCAAAAGTGGATTCTGGCACGCCCTGACTTTGCGCCTAGAACGTTAAAATAGGGCCCAATGGGTCTGTTGCCACATCATGGTGCATTTGCTATTTACATGGAGACTTGTAGGTAGAAGTTTTCTCTAGTGAGAAAACATTTAAACAGGGGTGCGTTTCCCAAAAAACGATGTAATGACATATCTAGTGGCTGAACTATCATAGCGATTATTCCCCAAAACTGTAGCTTCTCTTTCGCAAATCGTCATTAGTTAAACCTCCATAATGACGCTCTAAACGGGGTGGAGTAACAACTAGAGAAAATGACCATAATTTTTATATAAAAAATATAATGTAGACTCGCTTAAAAAAAAAATCCAATATTAGTTTTGGTAAAAACATGCACTAGTTTTCCATATAGGGACAATGTTTCCTTTACAAATATTATTGAGAATATTCCATATCCTATTTTAAAACATAAAACTACTTAGCTAACACTCTTTATATATAAATCATATACATCATTAATAGTTGCAATTTACAGTAGGGTATTTATTAAGAAAAAAATTATTAATTATTTTGATTAGTATTATTATTATTAAGTAGGATATAATGTCAATGCCAAATCAACGAATTAAGTTTGAAAGACGGAATTTTCCACCAGAGTTAACAATGGTTTTCTTAAACGTACCCCTGGTCTAACTAATTCTGCAGTAGGCACTAGTCCTCATAACAAGAAGAATGAACCAAGCGGCAACAACACAAATAGTGAAGAAATAATAGGTGCAGCGGGTGAAAGCCAAGCTTTCTTATTGGGCTAATAGCCTTTATGTTCAACACTTGAAGCAAAGTTGTTCTGTTGTGTTGCTAGAAAATTACACATCTAAAATATTTACAACAACAAGAACAAATTATTATTATTATTATTAATATTATTAGTAATAATAATAATAATAATAATAATAATAATAATAATAATGGGCAACGCAGTGGCGCAGTAGGTTGTGCTGTCGCCTCACAGCAAGAAGGTTGTTGGTTCGAGCCTTGGCTAGGTCAGTTGGCATTTCTGTGTGGAGTTTGCATGTTCTCCCTGCGTTTGCGTGGGTTTTCTCCGGGTGCTCCGGTTTCCCCCACAGTCCAAAGACATGTGGTACAGGTGAATTGGGTAGGCTAAATTGTCCGTAGTGTGTAAATGAGTGTGTGTGGATGTTTCCCAGAGATGGGTTGCGGCTGGAAGGGCATCCGCTGCGTAACATTGTGCTGGATAAGTTGGTGGTTCATTCTGCTGTGGTGACCCAGGATTAATAAAGGGACTAAGCCGAAAAGAAAATGAATGAATGAATAATAATAATATTAGAATTATTGAATCAACACAGGTACATTCTAATTAAAAATAATTCCAACTTAATAATCATAACAGTGGGCAAAGTGCTGTACCATCTGTCAGTTTTTCCATATTTTAGTCTTGTTGTATTGTATTGTTTTTTGCACTGACATTTTGCATGTGTGATGGAGCGTTAGAAAGACGGAATCAATTTTGGAGGCGAATAGATTTAGAAACGGGATGTTCTGTCTTACCACCAACAATACTAACATATAAACCAAACTTGATAAATACGTTACAGAATTGCTATTTATGGGTTACATTTAATGTCAAAAGATTATTATGGAACAGTGAAACTGTCTTATTCCGCTATGTGGCTCATATAAAAATTAACATAATTATGTTGAAATAATGACTTAATTATGTCGTTATAACGAGGAAAGATGTTGTTTTTACGAGAAAAGATGTTGTTTTAACGAGTAAATATGTCGTTTTTATGAGAAAAAATCTTGTTATAACAAGATAACGACATAGCTGAGTGGGGAAAAAATATGTGTGTGGCAGCAATGCTTCACCGTATAAAATAACATATTAAATTAAAACTATTTATTTTTTGTGGACAGCCCTTTTTTATTAAACCCCAGACCGCACAAATTTCCAAACGTGATTTTTTTCCACCTCTGCTTGGCAAAAGGAAGAAACATATTGAGTAATGGCCTTGAGTGATTAACAGTTACCATTACATTATTTTGCCATTAGGGAGCGACAGAGACCGTCTCATGCCCTAACGGCTTTTATATTGAAGTAAACTAACGAGATAATTCCCTTGAACTGGTTTCCTGAGTGGACGTTTAAAGTAATGCCGAAGATTCAAAACTACCAAACAAAGGATCACACGGATTCAATGACGAGTTTGAGTTGAAGAATGAAGGTAAACAGTCTCATTCAGTACACACTACACAGTGTAGTGTTGGCTTTGGTTTGGTAACCTCTGCTAAGATGCTAATGGACTTTTTCCAAAGACACAGCCGTCTCTATAAATATTCAACAGAAATATATCAATTACCAGTAAGAAAAGTGTCAGGAACAGTTTTATGAAACATTTGCGTGATTTTACCTGAAATTAGTGAAAACTGCCGCATGAGAGAAGTTTTGATGACGGTCAGGTGGAGTGTCGTTGCTCCATTTTCATGACAACGCTCTCTGCTGCAGTGCTTAAATGAGGCTTGGTAATGGACACTTTAAAGTAACGCAGCATTTACATAAACATTTAAACAATTCATAAACAATTTAAATAATGACATTTAATATTAAATCTTGATTTTTAAACATATTTTTTTTGTTTTAATAATAACCTGTTATATTTAAAACGTCTTGCAGTTTTTTTATACTAAACTTTGTTTTTATTAATAATTATATTTTTATTTAGTGCCACATTCATTTTAAACGTAAAACAAAAGTATTTTTTATCAGGTACAGTAGCCTACA
Source organism: Danio tinwini (assembly GCA_903798205.1). Classification (NCBI taxonomy): domain Eukaryota; kingdom Metazoa; phylum Chordata; class Actinopteri; order Cypriniformes; family Danionidae; genus Danio; species Danio tinwini. The sequence goes on along the minus strand of CAIGQZ010032461.1, from coordinate 2,732,918 downwards.
ACAATAAAAACACCACCGGGTTTAAACAAGATTGATTTCTATGTGGAACATTAATTTGACTTCATTAAAACATTTAAAATGCCTGTTGCAATAGACTAAAATGTTCTTATTATTATAATAATAAGAAACACATAATTAATGTGTTTCCAAATATCAAAACAATTGCAGTTGCAGGTTTACCAGCTCAGTCAGCTAATTCAAACTGGTCCACCAGCTAAACCAGGTCTCCACCAGCTCATCCAAGCTGGTGCACCAGCTCAACCAGGTCTCCGCCAGCTCATCCAAGCTGGTCCACCAGCTCAACCAGCTAATCCAAGCTGGTACACCAGCTCAGCCAGGTCTCCACCAGCTCATTGGTCAGGTCTTTACCAGTTCATCCAAGCTGGTCCACCAGCTCAGCCAGCAAATCCAAGCTGGTCCACCAGCTAAAACCAGATATAACCAGCTTGAACCAGCTAATAACCAGCTTGAACCAGCTACCAGCTTAAGCTGGTATTAGCTGGATTTTCCAGTAGAGTTATGCGGTCAATTTTGATGAATTCCCGCATATTATCCTGATTAAACACATCCGTGAGCAAGATTTTGCTTTGTCATTTTGAAGTCATTACAATACATAATGCAATAAAAAACACTCGTTAAAGAGTGATTAATTGTTTTGTTGACATAAAAAAATTTAATCACACCGGAATTCTGTGACACTGACTTTCCACATAATTTTTGTTACACACGTGCTTAAGTATTATTAAACACGGCCTTCGTAAGTTAGGCTATATGGGTGTATAAATCAGGTGTGCCCAAACTTTTTCATATGAAGGGCCGAAAACCAAATATCATTGAGAGCGGTGGGTAAATATACCAAACCATTTTAAATTACAGTTGCCATGGGTCATTTCCTAATTTATTTCATAACATTTAAAAATAAACAGAAAACATTACTTTGAATCCTATTATCTAATGCAGTAAAGATTTTTAATGATAACTTATTGCAATGAAAACATAAACAATCACATTTATAACACGGTGGAGTTCAATGCTGAATACAATAGTCAAGCAGAATCAGAATTGCCTTGATTTGCTCTCTAAAGTCTCTGCGTTGTCCTTTCCGTCGGGTGAGAGTTTGTAAATTTTAAACTAAATTACAGCATTTACATTGAAACATTTTATTCATTCAATTTTTTGTAGCTTAAGAATTAAACAAACAAATTAATGTTAGATTAAATTAGAAATTCTCATCATTCTCTCTCTTCTCAGATGGGATGGCGGGCTAAATCAAATGTTACCATGGACCAACTTTGGCCCGCCGGCCCTAGTTTGGGCATCTCTGGTATAGATGTATAACAACACATGACTATTTACAGCTAAAACACAGCTGTGCTATTATACTTACAGCCATATCGCACTTCTATCGTTATTCTTTTTTAAATTTTGTATATACTTTAATAAGCTCAAGATAACAATATAGTTTTTTTAGATAATTATGTTACGCTTAATCACAATATAACATATTGTGACACCCATATAATTACTTTATTAAAAAAGTAGACACTTACATTTAATGCACTGTCTATGTAAAAAAACTAAATTCTTTTGTAAAGTAAATTTGATCAGGACCAAAACAAAATATTCTCCCATAAAATAACTTATAAAAGCAAACAAAAGAATATGTTGATTTTGTACACTTGCAGTTAAAGTGTAAGGTAAATGTGCAATGATATTTTCCATGCAATTTTTCTATATCCTGCTTTAAACTATCTGTGACTTGCACACTTTTCATCATTTAATGGTTCTATTGTTCAGGCACTATTTCCTGTATCTAAAGAGAAGTTCACTTCTTCTCCAGCAATCAGTACTCCACAGGATTGTCAGAACTCAATTCTGAACAGTACATCTAATAAACAGAGAAGGTAAGCAGATTATTTTCTTATTTCCATAATCAGAAATTAAAGTTTATTTGTATAGCGCTTTTCACAATAATTATTGTTTTAAAGCAGCTTTACAAAAGGTGCACATTATTCATTATGATTGTTACAATCAAATTCAGAAATGTTTAGGTTATAAGTTACCATAACTTTATTATTTACTAAAACTAATTAACTAGTCAAAAGTACATTTTAACAGTAAAAGTTATTACAATATAGTTATTATAAAATTATTATAAAGTTATTACAAAAACGTATTTTTCTTTTGTGTCATATGACAAATTGACTCTGTAAATATGTAATCACAGATATGTTTCTAGGTTAAACATTAACTGTGCAAAAGTGACCAAAACGTGCAAATTAAGTGCACAAATATCATCCTTACTTTTATTTTTGTACAGTGAAAAGTCGGTAGTGTAATTTGGCAGTTTTGTCTATTAACAATTTACCACAGACTTTTTTTTTTTTTAAGTGACATGGTAGGGGGTCATCAGGGTTTCCGTAGTGTAGTGGTTATCACGTTCGCCTAACACGCGAAAGGTCCCCGGTTCGAAACCGGGCGGAAACAACATTTTAGAATTTGTGAGGAAAAAGTTTCCGTTACAAATTGAAGAACATGTGGCTCTTCCCAGTTGGTTGGTTCTTTGGAGGTTTATTTTAATAGAAGGCCGGTCATTTTTTAGACAGACAGATACATGTGTTTCTTTGTCAAAAGCTGTTGTCATGTGGGTCTCTGAAAATCACCCTGCTATTCCCGTGATGAAACTACAGAAACAGCATGGCTGTTTTTTTGTTTTGTTTTTTAAGAAAAAAAATCGCAAACTGATATTTGCTAAATCGTTTACCATTTTTGAAAAACCATGCTTTGTTTCTGCTCGGTTTCAAACTGGGGACCTTTCACATGTGAGACGAACTTGATAACCACTACACTACAGAAACTCTTATGTCCAGAACCCATGTCACTTAAAAAAAATTTGCCTTACAAACACTTCTCACTAGCTTTATACATAATTTGTTATTGTTATTTTATTATTTATTTATTCACAAATTTACCTGGTTGCTTTACTATTCTTGGCACATTATTTTTTGTTTTCTTGAACTCCTGTAGGAACAGATGCAGCAGTTCAGGTTTCGGTAGTGTAGTGGTTATTGTGTTTGCTTAACACGCGAAAGGTCCTTGGTTCAAAACCAGATGGAAACAATATTTTCCAAAAAATGTTTTTCCCCTGCTAATGAATTAGATTTATTCTTCCAGGAAAATTATTTGCCATAGTGTTGTTGTGTGATGGTTGTTTGTGATTAAGTGATTATTTATTGTTTCTGATAAATGTGAATGGATTTAAAATACAACTAACTATTATATAATTATAATTATGACTGTCATACATCTATTAATGTATAAAACTCATCACTTTAAGAGGCATTTTGGAATGCTGAAAACAACAAGTTCTACCGTTTCTTTTTAATCACTTACAATAAAAGAATGGTAATGACATTACCAACCATCAGATTTATGTAAATTAAGATTTTTCTAACTTTGTTAGCAATACAAAAACTTGTTTTTTCCAAGAATGTGATCCACCATTTCCTGACTGTTATGCGGTAGTAATAAATCTGGATTCTAGAAACCATGTCAAAGTTCAAACCCTGTTTGAAGAACTATTTTCAGTAAGGCTCTCATTTCAAAAAGCCACACTTTGTTTCCACCTGGTTTCGAACCAGGGACCTTTCGCATGTGAGGCTAACATGATAAGCACTACACTACGAAAACTGACACTTCAGCGCTTATACTGTCATGTAGCACTACAGTGTCAAGCAGAAGTATGAGAGGAAACCTGTCAAATGAAATCCCTGTTTGAAGGACTTTTTTGCCACTTCTCAAGTTAGCAAACTGTTAGCAAACAAGCCATTTGTTTCTTAGAAATAACATTTATTCCTCTGACTACCATAACATGTGTAGAAATAAATACAACTCCAAGTACATTCATTGTAATTATTGTGCTTCTACTGTTACTAATTCAGTGGAACTTACAAGACCAGTTTAGTTTTTCCATTATTCAGGTTAAGAAGATTTCTTCAGAAATCTCACTCCCTGCTGTTGTACACTTGATGATTGTTTATTCTCTATCCAAGCCATTCCATCTTGCTGAACACTAATAAACAAAAGCAGAGAGACAAATGTGTTAAAACTGACACATACAGTACTATGGAGTATAAGACAAAAGAAGTCTTAGGCCACTGGTATTTTCACCAAGAAAAGTTAAAGTCGGTTATTTCTATATTTTTCCTGTAGCATGTCAGTTTGAAATAATAATTTACATGTCCAAACATTAGCATACTAGACTTAGCATACTGCTAGTATGATTAAGTAAAACGTTTACATTTAGCAATGTTCTTGGCATGTGTTATCTTGCTTTAGAATATTGCTAGCATATTTTAGCAATAATAATAATGCTATTAACATTTTTAGCACAAGGTAGGCTAAGCATGAATTACCCTTTTGCTAGGAAATGCATAACATGCCTAACACTTTGCTAGCTATTAACGTTGTTACTATGTTGTAACATTGTGTGATCATAAAATTGCACTGTTGACACATGAGAAACATGTTTTATCACACTGCTACTGTGAATTAGCATGTTGCTAGCATGTTTAACATGTTGTTAATGTACATTAATATGTTTATAGCATGTTTTAGTACATGACTAACAACATTGTTAGCATGAATTTCACAGGCTGCTTGCATTTTTCTAACATGTTGATCGCAGTTGTTTATATTCTGTTTAGTTGTTTAAACATTATTAGCATGTAATAAAAAATGTTATTGTACAAAGTACTCAGTTACACAAAATCGCAAATAGTTATCATTAGGAAGTTATCATATCATGTTATTATTAGGGAGCACCGGGATATGCAATCTGGCCTGCCATCATAAATCTGCCATCACGCGCATTCACCTGCACACGAGAGTGACAGCGGTATAAACAAATGCTGAATCAAAACTTTTTAAAATCCTGAATCAATATTAGAGTTACTTTTGCACGCTGAAGGAAGGACGACACCATGGCTAAAGTATTTCTTTTAGTTTATAGTTATAGTTATGTTTGAAAACTATTTTAGCTTCATGCAAAGCTTATGTAGATTGTGTTGTTTTACGAATGGGTTATATGCTCGGAAGTGTTGTTCAGCCACTAAAATCTTCCGGTGAAAGATTGATGTGACTATCTTTAGTTTCACAAGGGACCTTTTACAGCATCGATAATATCTTTATTTAGTTTAACACCAAAACATAAGTCGGTAACACTTTACAATAAGGTTCATTAGTTAATGTTAGTTAATGCATTTACTAACATGAACAAACAATGAACAATACATTTACTACAGTATTTGTTCATGTTAGTTAACGTTAGTTAATGAAAATACAGTTGTTCATTGTTAGTTCATGTTAATTCACGGTGCATTACTAATGTTAACAAGCATTGACTTGGATGTTAATAATGCATTAGTGAATGTTGAATTATGAGTAATAAATGCTGTACAAGTGTTGTTCATGATTAGTTCATGTTAGTAAATGCATTAACTAATGAACCTTATTGTAAAGTGTTACCCATAAGTAGGCATGGGACGATAACTGTTTTCAAGGTATACTGCGGTTTGGAAAAGTCAAGGTTTTCATACCGACAAAATTTTCTCTAATACCGTTCCTAAGGTATGTGTAAGATTTTTTTATTTACATTTTTTTAACAACAGCATCTCCAGCAGAAAAGATATCCAAAGATGCCATTTTAAATTGTAAATAAATCTGTGTTTTTGAAACTAATGAAGACAGCAGATGTCAATGATTCATTTTCATTATTTGGCCTGGCATGTTTACTGCTCCAAAATTTATAAATGTTTTTCAGAATTAAATATATTGTGTTTAAAGGGGAAAAAGCTTTTAGTTTTTTGCACAGACATTTAAAAAGAATATATTTTAGAGCAGTAATCACAATACCGTGATACCGTGAAACCGTGATATTTTTATCCAAGGTTATCATACCGTCAGAATCTTATACCCGCCACATGGCTACCCATTAGTCAATAGCTCTATTCTGCCTAGCCTGCTTTACTGAGCTGAAGTTGGTTTTATATTTAGTGTACATCACATTGGTTAATTTTTGAACAATGTCAACCTGTGACGCGATCCCTATATTGTTTACAATGATACTTTGAATATTCAGTTTGCAGCATGTAAGTATGGCTTAGTAATAAGTAGTGTTGTAACGGATCACAAATCTCCCATTTCGGATTACATTATGTTTTTTTAGTCACGGGTCGGACTATTTTTCAGATCAGCCAAAAAGGGGAGGAGACAAATATAATTTGCTTTCCATTTATTACAAAAATATTATTGCAAGACACTTTTTAATAAAATTACAGGTCGAAGTTCTGTTTGTTGAAACCAAAATAAAATGAAGAAATAATTTGTACAATTCATTTATTTTTAGTCTCATTTTCAATAAATTATTCAGTTATTCACTCATAAAACTTCATGTTTTATTGCTAGATGTGTCATTTTTGAAGAATTATTCAGTGGCATATTTTTGATGACTGGTTGTATATAACCACCTATTGGTTATATATTGGTTATATAATCACCTATTGGTTATATAATATAATTGCTGCCTACAACTTTCATTTTTAAGCGTCATTAAATGCACATGGGGATTTTAATCTTTACCATAAGCATTAGGGGTGTGACGATCTTCACGAGATGAGACACGAAATTGGGTTCATGAGAACGAGACGAGACAAGATTTTTACACTATTTTAAAGAAATCCTTATTGATGAATATCAATGGAATAATCTTAGAATTCAAATATTTTGCTAATATAGGAATGGTAAATAGATTTTTATAAAAAAAAATCACAAAATGCAAAACAATTTAGGTGTTTTTTAATTAACTTGTAATGAGTTTACTTCTATTTTTTATGTATACAATTTCCATAATTATTCCCATAATTTTATGTATGCAATAGTTTTATATTAGTTTAAATTGAATTCTATGCAAGGAACATGCAAACACTGCAAAATATTTGTTAATATTTAAATAGAAAATAGCAAACTCTACAGACAGGCTTTTCTCCTATAGCATTTCAGAGTATTTACATTGCAGACCTTGATGGTCAATTCGGATTTTCTGACAGTGTCCGATTTTCTTTGTTGATCTGCTTACATTTATTATCTTTTAAATGTGACTCGTACACGACTGACTGCAATTACACAGCACACGGCAAAAGGCGCAATAACCAGAAAAAAAAGCAGGTGCTGACTAACAGCTGATAATAAAGCACTCTTTTTTCTCCATTCCTGTATTTATTCAGTTCGCATGGTTTCATTTTTTTATTTTCTTCTTGACAAGTTGTTTTGCTATAGTTTATGACAAAACGTTCTCATTGGCCATTTTCTTTTAATCTAGGCCTTTTTAAACCAGTAGGCATCTTGATGTAATGTTCATGGCGTGATTTCTGCACTTATGCAACAGTATATGTTGGTTACGTAGTGGATGGTGCGCTCTCTTTTTCTCTCGTGAACATGCTTAAATACTTGTGCTACATCACACATATAAAGCTTTTTTAGTCCCTGTGTGGAATTTGGTCACTTGAACCAGGAAACGAAAACGTCCGCTTTTCATGTACAGCATAAACATGTTTGGTAATGATGAAGGCCGGTGTGTTGAGTCTCCAGCAGTTCAGTATGTGTGTGCGTGCTTAGAGATGTGTGTAGGTGCAGAGAATATTGTGTCAAACAGCTGTGTGGACAGTCCTATCGCAAAATGCAGCTAAAAGTCCTACACGATGGTAGCCTAAATTGATTTCAGTCTTTACATATCTGTACTGCACTTCAATAATGACTTTCAGCAAATTTAAAGTCACATTCCATCGCGTGGTAATGTCCATGGTTAATTTGAGTGGCTATAGTTGCAGCCTCTGCTTGGATATGAATAACGCTGCAGCCTTTAGCCAGTGAGAAAAAAAAGCGGTTACGTCACACCCGCCCGCCCAACCGAGTGACATGTGCAACACAAAGGCCAGCCTTACCAGGTGTGTGCAAAGCACTTGATTTGCGGTTTAAATTCAATCCTGCTTCCAATCTTCAATGCTAATTTTACCCCCACGCTCTATCATGATAACATCTACTCACGAGACAACTTTTCACCTCAACGAGAAATCTCGTCGTGATTTAATCTCTCGAGATCTCGTCCAATGAGATCTTGTCACACCCTTAACAAACATCAGTGGTTTTATCTAAACTATAAAGTGTTCTCCCAGTACTTCTGTTTTACTGTTACTGTTTGTAACTTCATAAATAACTCAAAAGACTAAAGACTCATTCTCTTTCTTGATTTTTGCGTTTTCAGATTTGAATGCAGCGATTCGAAGCATTTATAAAACATATGCAAATCACCATCATTTATAATTTGAGTGGTTGTTGAGATTCAGATGTTTAAATGATTAATCATGAAGCTTACACTGAATGCATTAATGCAGGTTAAACAAGTAGTGTCAGAAAACACCTTTAATGAAGCTCACCACACCCCGAATAACCTACCTCAACTTCTTCCATCATCATTACATTTTACAGGAAAGCCTAAATGCTTCATACATGTGATTTGAATGACATGAGAGGCAATCTCTCTGAGATCGGTACAAATTTAGAATAATCTACCTCACAGATCACGGATCAACCATGATCCATTACACCCCTAGTAAGAGGTGTAATTCCTGTACCCCACTGCCCAATCACTAAACATACAATAGCCGCTTTAAGACAAAGCGCATGAGAAAGTGAGCCCAGCGATCCTTGCATGCTTTACATTTGTTTTCCTTGCTACACAACTGAAAGCGTGCTAGATATAATAGTTTTTCATTGGGAATTGTAGTATTATAAAGTACTGTAAACTTTTCTAACTGGTGAATGACATGAACTAGTGGGTTGTCTACTGTCATCTTTATGGTGTGCGTGTTTGTAACTTCAGGAGGCGTGACTTTAAACAGCAGGGGAGGGACTGTGTTTTCAAAGATATTATTGCCAACAGATATCATTTTGGCAGATTACCTACTGCACCTTTAACTAGTAGATGAGCATGTTGGCTTGTTCAAGACCCTCAAATTATTCTCAGATCACCCATCAACAGTTAACTTTAGATATAGAAATTGGGAAGAGAGAAACCAGTTTCTGAGAATTCTGTCATATGCTGTAAATTTTTGACAGTGGGCAGAACCAAGCTTTGTGCGAGGTAACTTGGCCCCTCAAGCATCCGACAGGCAAAGTGAGTTGCTCTAATAGGTTCCAGCTGCCTGCGTCTCTGCGCTGGGGAAGAAGTGGAGGTGTTCTCTCGAGCAGAGCACTCAACTAATTACACTTCTGTTAAGTGCTGTGATTTCATGCTGATAGATGACCCAGATTTCAGTTTTATAGAACAGATTTGTTGTGTGAAACAGGTTTTCTGTAGACCAAGTGGTTCTTAACTTTTTGACTTTATAAACATTTTCCCCCAATTTTTTTGAACACCTCCTGTAACATTTTTTTAAGAAATATATATTAATACATAACATTTTATTTGCAGAATCTAGAAGTGTATGTTTAAGTAATTCTGTTTCTTTCCAGACGTTTAAAGAACTGTTTGCATTAAGGGAGGGAAAAGAAAATATAATTTCAGTAAATTTTTGTTATAGGATTATATTGCTGCAGACATTTACTACTTTTTACTTTAAACAATAAACAAAACAGTTTTGCCATGAGTATATCTGGGTGTTGACTTGCGTTTAGTCTTTATTGTGCACACATGTGGGAGCATGAACGATAAGTTGCTGGCTGCAATTCACTTAATGGCCACTGGTGTCTCTAAAATTTATCCAAAAATCTGTCACCTGCACTATAAAACATGCACAGAAAATCATAAAGAGGTGGTCCACTACGATATCAAATTTTATACTGTAAGAACTCTTACAGCCTCTTCACTCTTGTGTATTACTCCGCCCACATAAGTGGCAAACAGAGGACTACAGTTTGACAAATATTGCAGCTGTTGGACAACATAATGTACTATTGAGTTGTTTTTTTTGTCGAGAATGTACAGTTGCAATCAGAATTATTCAACCCCCTGATTTATTAGCCCCCCTGTTTATTTTTTTCCCCAATTTCTGTTTAACAGAGAGAAGATTTTTTCAACACATTTCTAAACATAATAGTTTTAATAACTCATCTCTAATAACTGATTTATTTTATCTTTGACATGATGACAGTAAATAATATTTGACTAGATATTTTTCAAGACACTTCTATACAGCTTAAAGTGACATTTAAAGGCTTAACTAGGTTAATTAGGTTAACTAGGCAGGTAAGGGTAATTAGGCAAGTTATTGTATAATGATGGTTTGTTCTGTAGACTATGGAAAAAATAAAAAGCTTAAAGGGGTTAATAATTTTGACCTTAAAATGGGTTTTAAAAATTAAAAACTCCTTTTATTTTAGCCAAAATAAAACATATAAGACTTTCTCCAGAAGAAAAAAATATTATCAGACATACTGTGAAAATTTCCTTAAATTTCAATAATTCTGACTTCAACTGTAGTTGTTTTGTAGCAAAATAAAGATGTTTGATGTTGTCCATTCACAAGATGGTGATAGAGACCACATAATAAGCCCTTAGAGGAGAAAAATTCAGCGTTAAACTACAAACTACAGCTGATCAAATCATTATAAATCTGGTGACATTCTAAGTTGATCTCTTTCCGTTTCCTCTGTGCTCCCCTCATCATCACAGCTGTTTTCTCCAGTAAAGTGCAACTCTTAACAAACATTTTGCTATGTTCATTTCAAAATTAACTTAAAAAACACATTACAGTGCACATGGCATTAACTATATTATACATTCATGCACAGAATTAAACAGTGACAGAACCATCAAATGAATACTTGTTTTAACTGCATATCAGAGTGAAACATCATGTGTTGCATCATATAAAAAATAATTTCTTAAGACATATATTATGACAGTGAAACATGTAAATTAGCCTGTACATTTTTATGTTTAAATTTATGTCGTTTTGAATTTAAAAAGTGTCAGTTTTATTTATTTATTGCATGGAAAAAATACTTGAAAATAGAAAGTGCTTTGTACTACAGTAAACAGGTTTGTTGAGCATATTTAGCTCATTCAGAACTCAAATAGCTATGCCTGTCTATACAATACAGTGAAATACTGCTAGAACTCAGCCATATTAGTCAACAATTTTTAAGTGTATTAATTTAAAATTCTTACTTGAAAAAAATGTTTTTTTTCTTAAAAAAAAAAATAAATAAAATTTAATATTTTAAATTTACAGTTAATGTTAACAACATACACAACTTGATATAGCTGTACATTTTTTTTATTTGTACAGTATTACAATAAAAAATATATATAATTTTAGATATAGGCTCATTTAACAAGTCCCTATAAAGTTGGGTTTTACCACAGCTTAATATACTCAGCCAATCTCTGGGTCCGCTGCCAGAAACCTATATGTCTCATATATGTAAGAAACAAAGGTGACGCAGTGGTGCAGTAGGTAGTGCTGTCACCTCACAGCACGAAGGTTGCTGGTTCAAGCCTCGGCTGGGTCAGTTGGCGTTTCTGTGTGGAGTTTGCATGTTCTCCCTGCGTTCGTGTGGGTTTCCTCCGGGTGCTCTGGTTTCCCCCACAATCCAAAGATATGCAGCACAGGTGAATTGGGTAGGCCAAATTGTTCGTAGTGTATGAGTGTGTATGGATGCTTGCCAGAGATGGGTTGCCGCTGGAAGGACTTCTGCTAAGTAAAACATGCTGGATAAGTTGGCGGTTCATTTCGCTGTGGTGACTCCAGAAACTTATATGCCCCATATATGTCAGAAACATATACAGGTATGTCCCATATATGTCAGAAACATATATGTCCACATATATGCCAGAAACATATATGTCCCATACATGCCAGAAACATATATGTCCCATATATATCAGGAACATATATGTCCACATATATGCCAGAAACATATATGTCCACATTTATGCCAGAAACATATATGTCTTATATATGCCAGAAACATATATGTCCCATATATGTCAAAAACATATGTCCACATATATGCCAGAAACATATGTCCACATATATGCCAGAAACATATATGTCCACATATATGCCA
>CAIGQZ010032461.1:2679895-2694651 GCA_903798205.1 Danio tinwini | reverse complement strand
AAAATATAAAGTCACCTACATCTTAAAAGCTATTCAAAAACATACATAACATCTTTTTTGGGGTGAATTATCCCTTTTTATATTAATTATGTTCAGAAAAATACAGAGGAATTTACTAAATTTATTGAGGCATTCAATCAGACAGCTTTATCATGAACTTAAAGATTACATTTGCTTAAAGAGAAACCGAAGCAGTGTGTGTTACATGCGTATTACAAATATTTGCACGCCTCACATTCGACATTTCACCCAAACGTTTTGCTTCCTTTTCATTACATTATATAAATTCCAGCATATTTCAGATGAAAAAAACAACTTATAATCACAAAAATGCTGTAGCAACTGATTTACTGCATACCTAAACTCATCCTTTCTGCTTACTTTTTATCTGGGTAATTTCATCTCGAATCGAAATTGCATGTGAATTGATTTACTTTGGTAAGTAGCTGTATAATACGAAGGATACTAAGCAGTCAGACCTGGTATTATCCCAAAATAAACTCCTTCAGGGTGATATAAGATCCTTCTAGTTTGTGTTGTGGTCCTGATCATCCTGTCAGGGCTTATAGTGTGATAATCCATCTGACTGTACAATCTACCTTACATATTAAATCATTCCCCCCTCCTCTTAGTCTCTTATAATGTATATTACAGTGTTTTATATGAATATGTTCCTGGGATTCTATCAACTTGGATGGCTCGGTGGTGGTGGGAAAAAGGGCTTTTTTCTTTCATCTCCTAAGAGCCTTGTGAAAATGAAGCTCTATAAAACCAATGCCTCAGGAAAGTTCATAAAATACTCTGTGAAATGCAGCGTTTAGCCACTCCGGCTCTACAGCACAATTACGTCGGGGAAGGGAGGAGAATGTAATTTTGCAGGTATGTGCAGATTTTAAAAGTAGATAAATTCGGGATTCACATGACTGCAAATGAACTTATATAAGCATTTAATATGAATCTATAGTGGACATATACACCTGGAATGATTCAGAAGGCATAGATAGTCAAAAATATATAGTGGAAGTCTTTAAATTATCATATAGACATAAAAAATGTTTTTTTTTTTTTTAGATAACTTGATATAATGGGTGGCACGGTGGCTCAGTGTTTAGCACTGTTGCCTCACAGCAAGAAGGTTTCTGGTTTGAGTCCCGGCCAGTTGACATTTCTGTGTGGCTTTTCACGGTTCTCCCCGTAGTGTGTGAATGTGAGTGTGAGTGTTTATGGGTGTTTCCCAGTACTGGGTTGCGGCTGGGTTTATGCTAGAATAGTTGGTGGTTCATTACGCAGTGGCGACCCCTGATAAATAAGGGATTAAGCTGAAGGAAAATGAATAAATGAGCTTAATATAATTTGTGTTATAATTTTTAAAGCTGGTTCATAAATGTTTTTTTTAATAAATAGGTTTAACTAGGAGATACTCAAAATTTTAGAATAACTCATATATTTGACCAATGTTTTAAAATGAACTAATTTAAAACGCTGATATCACTAAAATGACTATTTAAAAAATATAGTAATTATCCTAATATAATATGACTTTTAAGGGTTAGTTCATTGCCAATATTGTTTTCTGTATTACAAACACAGTTACAATTCCTTGACAATTCCAGACATTACAAGACCGTGGGAAACCATTTCCTATAAATGTGTGTGCTTGTGTGTAGACCCATGCTTTTCCATCAGACAAGGCCTTATTGAGTGCAGGTGATAAATATGCTGGGTGGGAAACTTCCTTCCTGCCTTTCAGGCTGCACCTGAACCCACTTTCTTTTCTCTTTTCCACTTTCTCATTTCAGGATGATGTGAAACAACTTACATAATAATAAATAACACTTGTACATACCAAATACCAAGGCTAATAAAAGTTCAAAACACTTGAAAAACATCTTATTGTGCATCGGGTATAGATGAACTCCTGTAAATGTCCGTTAATCAATGTTTATATGTACAGTAGCACAATAAAGAATTCAATTAAACCTGCTCATCGTATAAAGTCTTTTCAGAAGATTCATTTGAATAATTTTTTGGATTTATTTAAAGGTTTCATGAAGTACTTTGAAATGTGCATTTTTATTTAATGTTTGACGTAATCTCAAATGAAAAATTAAGAGAAATTGGGATATAGATTAGCTCCTCCCCTTTAAAAAAACAGCCAATAGCATTTTGTTTTTATCACAGCTCTGCCAGTGAGTGTGGTTTAGATCAATCGCATCAAATGAAAAGCAAATGAGAAGCGCCTTAAAGGGAGCGGGACATGTCAGTTACTAAAGAGTATTTTATTGGTCAAGATTTAATGAGAAACTGAAGATGAGGTGACATGAAAAAAATCATTGATGTATTTTGGCAAAAGTGACAAACTTTGTATGTTTATTCATTCATTCATTTTCTTGTTGGCTTAGTCCCTTTATTAATCTGGAATCACCACAGCGGAATGAACCGCCAACTTATCCAGCATGATTTTACTCAGCGGATGCCCTTCCAGCCACAACCCATCTCTGGGAAACATCCACACACTCATTTACACTCATACACTACGGACAATTTAAGGTTCGAACCTGCAACCCAGCGACGTTCTTGCTGGGAGGCGACAGCACTACCTACTGATCCACTGCGTCGCCAATTTTGTATGTTAGAAAATTACTAAATTTCCATCTCTATGTGTACTAATTCTTTAAATGGGGTCTGATTTCAGTTAATAAATGCCCATTTTAACCTGAGCTCTGGCTTTTTGCTCTTTAATTCCATGAAGAAACTTGGAAGCATAGATCTAATATACTGATTCACACTTTAATGGTATCCAGTAGTCATATTACCAAGTTCCTTCTTTGCGTTCATTAGTGTGAGAGAAGAAAAGTTAGTATGAAAGGGAGAGATCAATGCTCTTACCTGAGTGTCTGTTGGACGTGTTGCTGCATTACATTCAGAATCATCCATAACAGAGCCATATGAGCCAACCACACACTTTACAGCTCTCATCTGATATCCCGGTCCGCATGTGGTGGTACACTACACACGCAAATAAAGAATCAATTCAGTTAGGGACAGTCTCGCATTTTATAGTACATCGCAATGCATATGCTTGGTCCTGAAGCATATATTGAAACTGAAGCTCAGTTCAACATTGATGTGATAAGCACTCGCTTGGGCAACCTGGGACATGGGCCAGAAATTTGTCCACATTTGTCCAATTCTTTATCTCTTTTCCTCATCGCTGACTTGACGGCAACAAGGTCAAGCTTGTGTGGCAGCTAGAATGCATATTGAATGCTTCAGTAAAGCACCTCAAACATGCCTTTATCTAGATTGCTTAATCTATGCTAAGAGTGATGTCTAATCTCTATCATACTTTAGGACTTAAAGATAGTTTGCCTACACAAACGCTACAAATTCGTATTACCCACTTGGGAGATCTCTGGAGAAGCTCTTTGCTTGTCTGAAAACAGCCATAAGCTCTTCAAGTGGACAGAAAACATATTACTGTAGTCATGAATGAATAATATTCAGAGCTTTAAAAAAATGTATATGAATTTTGTAATAAAAACTAGGGATTTAATGCTAAGGAGATTTTTTTTTTTACTTTATTTTAAGTTTTATATATATATACACACAGAACAAGAACAAACATTGGCTCGTACTGTAGACATACAAAGAACAGTATAAAGGAAAACAAAAGAAAAGAAACAACAACAACAACAACAACAACAACAACAAAATGCATGATAGTCACAAAACATACACTCAAAACTAGAGAGGGTATATAACTTAAACCTCAGAGGGGTCACTGGATTGTTCTTGAGATATAGATTTGTCAAATAAATCAAGAAATTGACCCTAATTAGCCAAACATTTTCTTATGGAGCTAGTCTCTCCAACTGAATAACAGATATCATGTTGGAAATCCAGTTCTGGAATAAGGGGGTAAAGGTGATTTCCAATTGCTAAAAACTAGTCTTTTAGCCACCACCATGCTTTGCATTAAAGACTCTTGCATTGTTTGAGGGAGAAAAGATTTCAATTCATTCATTTAATTTCATTTGGTTTATTCTGTATTTCAGAGATTGCCACAGAAGTAACCGCCTATATATTATTGCTGTTTTATCTATATACAGCATTGTATATAGCAATCTTTACACCAGAAATCTGTTAATTTGGTAGCAAAATTAGAATAATGTTAGAAATGTTAGAATGTCTTTTAGATAGAAATCTATTTCTATTTATGGCCTTAAAGTTTTGAAGTCAATTTACTATTATGCAAGTGACAATTGACAGACATCTTAGTTATTTATTTTTATTTTTGTTTATTTGCTCCACATTTCCATGAAAATATTATATATTATTCTGTCAACTTCCTAAACTCGTTCCATTTTTGTGGTCATTGTCCTCCCACACTGCAGCTGTCAGAATCTGTTTTCAATATCTGTCAGTTATAGATGCACCATCATCATAATACTCTCAAATTTCCATTTCCCCGGCATAACCATCAAATATAATGCATGTAAGTTCTGACATACATAAACATCACATGAACCAAAATAATGTAAAATACACAACAACAAAATAAAATGTTCTTCTCACCTGTCCCCAGGGTCCCACCTGCCAGGACGCACATTCTTGCTGTTGGCAGGCCTGCACCGACTCAGGCTTAGATGAGCCACAGAAACGGACATCCAAACGCTCCTCTCCAAACTGACACCAAGTCTGACGGTGTTTATAGCCTTTGCCACATGTTACCAAACACTGCCAGATAAATCCAGAAAGAATGCATTACTAAGGCTGCTTGACTATTGAAAAAATCTAAAATAGGGCCAATGTTACAATCATTATTTAACATAATTAAGAAACTGTGAAATTGTCAAGCAATAATCAATATTCTTTTTCACAATACTGTAAAAATGCACAATCAATTTGTGTTAAGACAACATGAAGAAATTAAGTTACCTTGTACATTTGTACAAATTTAAGTGTATTGAACATAAAACAATTAAGAATTGGGTTGTTTCAACTCATTTTAAACATGTAGTTTGAACAAACAGCAACTGTGATTTTTTTAGGTATAGCAATAAACTGTGAATTAAACATAACTTTAAATAATAAAGGCTGCTCTGTTATATAAACTGTAAACATCAGTGGATTTTAACTCGATACAAATTTCATTTGGAACAATATATAGTAATACTAGCTTAATTAATGGTGCATTCAAATACTATCATATTTATCATAAACATAAGTATCCTAGTTGGAAATTAGAGATGAATGGTCTCTCAGATCATATTTACTACTTAAAGGATCATTTTGAGCTACTATGACTGGTATTTATTTGTTAGTTTTCTTTTTCCCATCACAGTTATTCATTCAATCCAGGCTCAATGGAAATACCTGCATCAGGCTCCAACATAAAAATATGTCACTTCAGATATGTTTTGTTGCACGTTTCAGATAATAAATTTACTAGAGGGTGCTGTCTAGATTTTGTGAATGTGTAATTTGTTTTGTGATATGTATCAGAAACACATCTCTCTTATACATGTCCACGAGAAGGCGACACTTGTTGTTTATTCATTCTTTTTCCTTCAGCTTAGACTCTATTTCACGAGTTGCCACAGTAGAATGAACCACCAACTATTCTGTTCTACACAGCGAAACACCCATACACACTAATACACACACACTAATACACTACGGACAATTTAGTTTATTCAATTCACCTATATTGCTTGTTTTTGGACTGTGGGGGAAACTGGAGCACCAGGAGAAAACCCACGCCAACACGGGAAGGCAAACTCTAAATAGAAATGCCAACTGTCCCAGCTAAGTCTCGAACCAGCGACCTTCTTGCTGCGAGGCGATAGTGTTAACCACTGAGCCACCATGCCGCCCCATTGTTGTTGTTTTTAAAAGCATACAGAAGATAAATATGCCTTTGCTTATAGTTTTACCTTGATTTTACATTGCTTTTACCTATTTTGTGGAACTGTGCCAAACTCGAACCCCAGCGCTCTATCACAAGTACAATACTGTACAAAGTGAGCTACTGTGCAAACTAACCACACAGGAAAAGTTAGATCGATAGATGAGGCAAACTTATTGGGTTACAAGTCAATATTATGTCTCTGCAAATATCATTAATGTTAAAAAGGAACAAACGTTGTTGGCGTCATACTGCACATAGCGATTCTATCTAGAAACTGCAGTCAAACATATGTTGAAGCACAATTTTGTGTTTTTTTTATAAAAATGTAAGTTGAAGCACATATTTCCAATGAGCCTGTGTTCCATACATCACCTTGTCTTGTCATTAAAATATGCATATAAACTCTGAAATCACTATGTTTAAAATTCCAAAATCACCATAACCATCTAGATATGATAGTAGGTGAATGCTTACATGGTTGTCAATGAATGGGACGCTATTTTAGTTTTTTTAATAAAAACAATTATATTATTTATTCAAATTATATAATAAGCCTGGTGTCATTTATGATTCCTGTTTCTTCTGACAACAAAGCACCTGAATACAACAAGCTAAGAATCACAAGTTCACAAAAAGGAAAGCGGAAATTTCCAATTGAATCTAACCTATTATGGGATTAACTAAGGTTAAAGTTGATCATTTACATATTTTTTGGGTAGCACATTTGCCTCACAGCAAGAAGGTCGCTGGTTCGAAGGTCAGTTGGCATTTCTGTGTGGAGTTTGCATGTTCTCCCCGTGTTCGCCATGTGGTACAGGTAAATTGAATATGCTAAAATTGACCGTAGTGTATGAGTGTGTGTGTGAATGAGTGTGGATGTTCCCCAGTGATGGGTTGTGGCTGGAAGGGCATCCGCTGCGTAAAACATATGTTGGATGAGTTGGCGGTTCATTCCGCTGTGGCGACCCCAGATTAATAAAGGATTCGGACTAAGCCGAAAAAAAAATGAATGAATTAATATTTTTGAGTCATTATTTAACACCCTTAAAAATGTGTCTAATCCCATTTTGCACCATTGTCCAAATCCAAAATCAAAATCCATTGTTGTATATTAACCCATATCAGATTATTATTTTCTCTGCATGTGCATGTTTTTGAAAACAATGAAATAATCTTTGTGTAAACTACAAAATGAGATTATGCGAAAATGTTGACCTCATGTGCATGCACATTATGTTGACTATTGTCAATCCGCAAGTACTTGACAACCAAAACAACAACGCAGGATTATATACGCACAGTTGACCTGTATTTCTTTACAAAACAACATAGAAAACTACTGCCGTAGCATTCATGATAGAGTTTTTTTATGTATTTGAGTATGTTTAAGTCATGCAAGCACAATCGTAGACAACATTATCCATATTTGATGCTGCTCAAGTTTTGCAAGACATACACCGGCAGATGTTTACCTCCGACCAGTCTCCAGTTTTCCACTGAGGACACAAGAACTCATTACAGGGCTGAGCTGTGAGCTTTTCTTGTGGGTTGCACTTGCTATCGTCATCTCTTTCGTCAGACTTTCCACATATTGCATTCCTGCGACGTGTTCCTCCTCCACAGCTCCTGGAACACTAGATAACCAAGATAAAAAAGCTCATTGTAAGTTATGTCATGTATATACATTAATATGGTCTAACATAGGCTGATTTGAGCACCTCAGACCAGGAGGAGTACTCCCATCCTCCAGGATTGCAGTCTCCATGGCAGACCTCCTTGTCATTGGGTTTATGTTGGCTGCTGCAGTACCGCTCATCCACCTTCTGGGTTTTCCCATCTAATCTGCTCTGTTTGGTGCAGTAAATGTCCAAAGACCGGTAGCCCACACCACATGTGGCTGTGCACTCACTTTTACGAGCAATGTGCCACCTGAAAATTTCAGAAATATACTCAGGATAAGTTATGGTTTTTGTTCAGTAATAAAGTATCTACAGTGCTCACCATAATTGAGTACACGCCATTTTGAAAATGATTTGATTTTTATCCATTTCTCAATACAGGTAATGTATTTTGGTGCATTTAAACGAAACAGATTAATTAAACAGATATATCTGTTAAAATAATATTTTAGTCACCAAACATACTTAGACATTGAAAAATAATACAATTAAATTCCAGCTAAATATGGCAAATTGTAACTGTTTATAAAAAATTTTTCTATATTTTGCTTCTCTTGATTTTTCCTCTTTTTAAAATTTGTATTTAATATTTTTCTATAACATACAAATTTAGGGTATACTAGTTTTTTGACCGTTATTGTAGGTTATTTTGATAGATAAGCTCCAGATTTGGCTTCTGTACTAACTAATGTAGATCTAATGAATATATACAAATAAAATATTGTACAGCTTCCTATTGAAAATATGAATTTAAAAGATAGATTTGTGAGGGGTGTACTAATAAATGCTGAGCACTGTATTATACGTTCTTGAAAGAGGTATCTTTGTTAACCATTGTTGAAAATATTTTTTTTGGTATTTTAATGTACTATAGAATTTAAAGATGGTTTTTCATATGGATTTTCGGCAGTCACCATCCCAGTCTCCAGTGTCAATTGATCCTTCTGAAGTCACTTTAAGGCCTTGTTCAGACTATTCAGATAGAGTTATTGGTTTATGATTTAAAACACATTTGCTTTTTAGCAGATTTTAACAGATGTGTCTCACTGTAGATCCTTTGGCTGCTACATCAAAACTAGGGGAAATGCCAAAAGAATTAATACACAAATAACGCAAAACCAGCAATGACTATAGCATGAGGCATTGCAATATTTAAATATATTTTATCATATATATTAAATCATTCACAACAGCATTCTCTTTAAGTTAACAGCACTTTTTTGCTAAAGTGTGCATGAAGTCTGCATGAAAAATCTGTTTTGAATGCTTTCTTCACAGAGCTTAATATTTGGAGTTGGTGATCAAGAAAGGTTTCTTGTAAATCATTGTAGAGGGATGCTTATAATGTTTGTGATAATTATAAATCTTTTATAACATTATAAATATTTTAAATTAATTGGACTTTATTTTAATGTGCTATTAAATGTGCTATTAATGGTAATTGGCAGTGCTAATAAGGTACTATTACACCAAGGGCCCTCTCATACACCCGGAGCAATAAAGTGCAAGACATGTTTGCTGTGATGT
Source organism: Danio tinwini (assembly GCA_903798205.1). Classification (NCBI taxonomy): domain Eukaryota; kingdom Metazoa; phylum Chordata; class Actinopteri; order Cypriniformes; family Danionidae; genus Danio; species Danio tinwini. The sequence continues at coordinate 2,685,531 of CAIGQZ010032461.1, read as the reverse complement.
TTTGCTATTTTCAGACCAACGCAACAGCAACTTTCCCACTTTGCACCACATTGTTTAAATAGCAAATCCTTTTGCGCCACTTTGTGGACTCATGGGTGTGTCGGTCTAGAAAAGAGGTGTGTTAAGGCGCATTGTTTGTGGGCTTTAATGCAGCTGAATGCAGGTCTAAAGTCCAGTGTAGATTGCATTAGTTGTGCGCCTTAAACGCTTACACATTGCTTAAAACTATGCAGGATGTACAGCAATATGCAAATATCTTTATAAATGAAACATAATTCAAGAATTAAAATGTAACAAATATTATTATTTTCTACATAAATATAAATAAAACTACCTTCATGCCTTCATGTCGGGGGGATTTTTCAGCTTATTCATGCCAGTTTTCATTTGTATAATGTTATTATTATTAGCAGTATTATTTATTATATGCATATTTATATTTGTTCTATTAAAAACAAGCTTAGATTTGTTCACCTGTCCGGTTTTGGACCAGATCGAGCATTGGATGTGTGTTTGGATATAACTCAGTTTTTTGACCAAACTATGTTATTATTGTTCATTTATTCGTTTGCTGGAAATTATAACTGACTTTAGTAATGGTTTTGAAACAACTCTTTGTGCTTAACAATTGAAATTAAATGTGTAGGCTAATGAATGTCTTCAGCGGAGAGTGTACAACACCATTTTCTTATCCACTTGCACTGCAGATGGTTTAACTGTTTTCTCACTATTGAAGCGTTCAGTTTTTTCACTTACATAGTCCGCCTTGTAAATAGCAAATGTGCCATATCGCGTCACAACTGACTCTTAAAGAGAATGGGAGATGAAACTCTGATTGGTTTATGCTGAAAACACACCTAGAACTCATTAAGAGAATCAGTACAACCCTGTTCGACCATGTGCCGCGACGCAAACCATATTTTTCTGTCCTTAAGATGGCAAAAGCAGATTCGGACACGCGTTGATTGATTTTGCTTTTTGCTTTTTCATAACAGCGTCCTTGGAAGTGAAATGTTCTGTCTGTGATTCTAGTAAGAACTTGGAAAACACAGCCACAAATATTCCATAATGACCACTGCAATTTACCAAGAGCAGCTCAAATTAACATGCAAACAAGCAAAGAGGATAATAATCATCTACGAACAACACATGTGCAAAATCGGTTAAAGGTGCTTTTGCATTTGGTTCGATTGTCTGGTTTAAACTTAAGTTCTATTGGGTTTGTTTATATTAGCCAAATGAACTGAACTCTGACATCTAATAAACCCAGATGTGTACCAAAAGTGCCATTGTGAAAATAATTCCCAGGCATGCTTTTTATGCATAAATTAGGACTTAAATACTAGTACTAGTGGCTCCAGTAAAACACATTCCTTGATTCATTTAAACACTTCCCTCCCATAACTTTGTTTATAAAGGGCTCAACCCTACAAATGCATTTGCAATAAGCTCAGCTACAAAGAATAACTATGTACATATCTTTTCATCACAAATTGCTCACTGTGTCTTTAGCAAATCCTGAAGTTTATGAATGCCAAAAGAGGGTTTGTGTTGGCTCAAGCTGTTAGTAAAGCTAATGCATGTGGAAATGTACCCAAGTTCACAGTCTGTGTTGCATGGCTCAGTGATCGCAGCTGGTTTAGGTGGACCGTGGCACCGCTGATCAGAAACCACCACTCGATCCGATTCACGATTGCACAAGATCTTCCTCTTACGCTCTCCTAAAATGCACATTACATACAGCACAAGACATACACAAGTTCAAACACATGTTTGTGATCTAGAAAAGTAAGAAGAAGAAAAAAAGGTCTCCAAATTTCCAAGAAATACTGAACTGGATGACCCGACAGCATCACACGTCTGGTTCAAGTTTACCAAATTCTGCACTGACATTTCTGGCAAACACAACAAATATTTGTTGCTCCTCTCACACCCACCTTGGCACAAAAGACTGCAATCCTGCCACGGGCCGTACGCATCCCAGAAAAACTGTTGAGGTTTGTCCTCTATGGGAATGTTATATGAATACCTGACATCAGGGTTGTAGAGATTTCCTACGGATAGCACCTAGTTTGAGAAAAAGATCACACACTAAATATATGACGCAACAAAACAGTTAAACAATAGTGACACACTGTGAAGCTGTGAGATTGAATATTACCTGGATAATAATCTCCTCTTCAATGCGGTCAGTGCAGTTGATTCTCTCCACGACATGGTCAGAGCCGCTGTATTCAATAACAGCATTCCCTACTCTGACTTCCCTTTTAAACATACTGACCACAAAATCTCCATTGAGTAAATATTCTCCACGGCTGTTGGACAAGGCTGCGAAGCAAAAATGAAACAACATGCATGCTTTATCGTCCTTACGTTCACGCTCAGAAAACAAATATATATAGAGGCTAAACAAACTAAAGTAGCGTCCGTTTGTTTTAAACACAAATTTGTCTCACTCCAAGACCCGAATGACCTAAGAAATCAAGCATTTTCATTTACAGTCAGATTTAGCAAGAGTCAGGGCAGATTAGGCTAATCGTGGCAGAGAAATCCAGCATTGCGTGAAGAGGCCACGTCTTGCACTGCTGAAGTCAGTTTGCTTCAAAAATGCACGCTAACGTGATTATGTAGCTAATTTCCTGAGTTACTTTCCTCACTACTTCACACATTACACCGGCCAACCTCTGTTCCCCCTCCTAACCACCTACACACACTAAAATACCCCTTTCCACAACGTCTACATTCCTGCCTTCCTTGGCCTAAACCACACACATTGTAGATAAACATACATAAACACACACACACACACACACACACACACACACACACACACACAGTCACTAGGGCAAATACACAGAGACATGCAAAGATTTCAATAAACACAGGACCACTCAGTAATCTGCTGAATCTGCAGCACATTTTTCTTAGGATTGTGGAGTTCAGATGAATTAACATAAAACGTTTGTTAAATTCAGACTGGTCTTGAATATGCAAATCAATTTCCTATGCTGTCATGCAATAATACATAAACCATTAAATGAATAATAATAATTAATAATCATTAATAATAATCATTATTATATGCTCATTCATTTAAATAATTAAACTATATACACTCACTGGCCACTTTATTAGGTACACCTGTCCAACTGCTCATTAACACAAATTTCTGATCAGCCAATCACATGGCAGCAACTTAATGCATTTAGGCAAGTGGACTTGGTCTATACAATCTGCTGCAGTTCAATTCGAGCATTAGAATGGGGAAGAAAGGTGACTTAAGTGACTTTAAACATTGCATGGTTGTTGGTGCCAGGAGTCCTGTCTGAGTATTTCAGAAACTGCTGATCTACTGGGATTTTCACACACAACCATCTCTAGGGTTTACAGGGAATAGTCCGAAACAGAGAAAACATGCAGTGAATGGCAGTTCTGTGGGTGCCTTGCCTTGTTGATGCCAGAGGTCAGAGGAGAATGGTGATGGAAAGGCAACAGTAACTCAAATAACCACTTCTTACAACCAAGGTATGCAGAAGAGCAACTCTGAATGCACAACATGTCAAACCTTGAGGTGGATTGGCAACAGCAGCAGAAGACCACACCAGGTGCCACTCCTGTCAGCTAAGAATAAGAAACCGAGGCTATAATTTGCACAGGCAATAGAAGATTGGAAAAACGTTGCCTGGTCTGATGAGTCTTGATTTTTGCTGCGACATTCGGATAGTAGAGTCAGAATTTGGTGTCAACATCATGAAATCATGAAAGCATGGATCCATCCTGCCTTGTATTAACGGTTCAGGCTGTTGGTGGTGGTGTAATGGTGTGGGGGATATTTTCTTGGCACACTTTGGGCCTATTAGTACTAATGGAGCATCGTGTCAACGCCACATCCTACCTGAGTATTGTTGTCATCTTCTGATGACTACTTCCAGCAGGATAACACGTCATGTTATAAAGTGTGAATCATCCTGGACTGGTTTCTTAAACATGACAATGAGTTCACTGTAATCAAATGGCCTCCACAGTCACCAGATCTCATTCCAATAGAGCAACTTTGGGATGTGCAAGATTCACATCATGGATGTGCAGCCATCAAATCTGCAGCAACTGCTATCATGCTATCATGTCAATATAGTCATGTCAAAATCTCTGAGGAATATTTCCAGTGCCTTGTTAAATCTATGCCACACAGGGTCAAGGCAGTTATGAAGGTAAAAGGAGGTCCAACACAGTACTAGTAAAGTGTACCTAATAAAGTGGCCAGTGAGTGTATATAATAACACTATAATGGTGTGAAAAACTCATTGAATTAGTATTCTTTTAATAAGTGCATTATTAGTACACTTATTTTATTTATTAGTATTTATTGTTATATAGATTACGGTATGTTTTAGGGGAAAAAATAGGATTTATTAATAAATAAATTAATATTTTTTATCTCTTTCTTAGAATTATGAGTTTAAAAAAGATTATAAATTCACAATTATGAGTAACAATCTTGCATTTCTCAGGACTGGTAGTTTGTAGCAATTGTGCATTTGTGAGTTTATAGCTCACAAAACTGAGAAAAAAAGTTAATTTTGAGATAAACTCCACAATCAACCCAGAAAAGCCTTTTTAGTCCATCTTTAAAGACTCACTGCTCTGAAAATGCCCATAACCTTTATGTATAATATGTATAATGTATATCCACCTATCTATCCATCCATCCATCCATCAATCTATCCTACTCAATAGTGGAAATGGACTTCCATTACTTCCAGTACTGAACTACAACACAGTAAAAATGAACAAAAATCACACTGTTCAGTTTAAAGTCTTTTTCTTGCCTTACCGAGGTAGTTATCGTCCTCTGCTTTCCCTGAGTAGCTGTGTTGTCTCACATCTATATTTGTAGCACCACTGGGAATTCTCACCACTACATTGTAACCTGTTAAATAAAAAATAAAGCAGAAGTCAACAAAATACACATAATAACATATCATTCTAGGGTAAATACTTCTGTTAATTTGCTCTGAGATCTGGCTGAAGAGAATCAATCAGAGTTTTTGCGAAATTACTCTGAAATTCCTTGATATATGAGTCTGGGTGACCTACCATAATGCACTATGTTGAACGTTCCTGCGACGGGCTTGCATGAAGAGTTATCCCCACCGCACACTCCACACTTATCTCTCCTGGCCTTGGAGTTCAACACATGGTCACATCCTGCTTGCTGCAGAAACAGGATGTGGAATTAATTCAGTTTTCACACTTGAAGAGGATTATACAGTAATTCTGATTCACATTTGTGCCAATACAGTGTCTTACACTAATATTGGCACCCTCAGTTGTGATAAAATGTATTATACAATCTAAATATGTATATTTAAAAACTCTCCACTCACTGAAAACTATTGCAACATGTTCCACAATTATATTGGCACTTATATGAATTTACTCATTAATTCGTTTTCCTTCGGTTTAGTCTCTATTTCAGAGGTAGCCACAGCGGAATGAACCACCAACTATTCCAGCATATGTTTTATGCAGCGGATGCCCTTCTGGCTGCAACCCAGTGCAAGAAAAACACCCATACACACTCATTCTCACACACACACACACACACACACACACACACACACACACACACACAC
>CAIGQZ010032461.1:2658945-2679885 GCA_903798205.1 Danio tinwini | reverse complement strand
CACACACACACACACACACACACACACACACACACACACACACACACTCATACACTATGGCCAATTTAGTTTATTCAGTTCACCTATAGTGCATGTCTTTGGACTGTTGGGGAAACCAGAGCACCTGGAGGAAACCCACACGAACAAGGGGAGAACGTGTAAACTCTACAGAGAAATGCCAACTGGTCTAGCCGGGACTTGAACACACAACTTTTTTGCTGTGAGTTTGAAGTATTTTTAAATACACATGGTTGACCAGAAACCTGAAATTAAAAATTAAGGCATCATGCTTCACAGGGCTATAAATGTGAGGAAATGCAGGCCAAACTAACTCAATCATTCATCTCAATAGATAAAACCAAAGAACAGAGCTGTGATTTGCAATGAAAGGTTGTTGAGCTTCAAAAAATGTAAGTGGCTATAAGAAATTAATACAAACCAGTGAAATAAATAAGTCATTTCAGTAAACTGGTAGTGTTATAAATTAGTTATTTGAGTCTTGGGATAAGAAGAAAGTTTCTAAAACTACAATCCGAAAGCACCTGCATAAACACAAACTGTTTGAAACTGTTTCATGAAAAAAGGGGGTAACGCCTTAGTTTAGGTCACAATTCACGATATTAACAAACCATTAACTAACATTACTAGCTTAATAAACTACTAATTAATTGTTTAGTAAGGTAGAAGTTGGGTTTAGGTTTTAGGTAGGATTAGGGATGCAGAATAAGATCATGCTTTATAAGTACTGAAAAACAGCTAATATCTTAATAATAGGCAGGTAATAAGCCAGTAGTTAATAACATAAATTGTGACCTAAATCAATACCTCATGTTTCACAGAGCTAAAATATATATGAGGAAATACAGACCAAACTCACTCAGTCATTCATTTCAATGGATAAAACCAAAGAACAGAGCTGTGATTTGTGATAGAAGACTGTTGAGCTTAAAAAAAGAGAGAAGTGGCTATAAGAAAATAATAAAAACCCCACCAGTGAAATAAATAAGTAATTCCAGTAAACTGGAAGTGTTATGAATTAGTTAGTTGAGTCTTGGGATCAGAGAAAGTCTCTAAAACTACAATCCGAAAGCACCTGCATTAACACAAACAGTTTGAAACTGTTTCATGAAAAAATGGGGTAACACTTTAGTTTAGGTCACAATTCCCGGTATTAACAAACCATTAACTAACATTACTAGTTTAATAAACTACTTATTTAACTGTTTGTAAATAGTTAGTAAGGAAAAAGTTGGGATTATGTTTTAGGTAGGATTAGGGATGTAGAATAATATCATGCTTTATAACTACTAATTAACAGTTACTATCTTAATAATAGGCAGCTAATAAGCCAGTAAGTAATAGTACGAATTGTGACCTAAACTAAAGTGTTACCAAAAGAGGCTCTAAAAACTAACTCAAACATCTCTTTAGATTTTTTGTTATAGTTTTTGAAGCAAAAATGTTAAACAACAAAGAAAATCAAGACCTTATGTTTCAAAGGGCTAAACATATATGAGGCCTCTAAAACTCTCAATCTCTTTTTTTTTGTCTTAGTTTTTTGAGCCCTAAATCAAAAAGGTTAAACAACAAAGAAAAAAACAGCCTTCTTTGCTCATATTCACCCCGGGTGCCCTTATTAGTAGAGCACAAACACAAACACAAACACACTCACCCTGCACAGGCCCTGAACGCAGATGTCGTTAGTGTCAGGTCCACACTGCGTGCCGTCAGTCACTCTGTCCCTGAGTTGGTAGTAAGCTGTGCTGCCTGCCACACGACAGAATAGCTTACAGCGATCCTTCATCAGAACTGCAGCAATCAGATACATGAGAGAGAGAGCGAGAGAGAGAAAGAGAGAGAGAGAGAGAGAGAGAGAGAGAGAGAGAGAGAGAGAGAGAAAGCTAATGTTAATACAGTCTGGAGGACTTACTCTTTTTAGGACATTGATAATATGTTTCTCATCAGCTGGTCGTCTTTGGGCCTTGCAATTATCAAGTTAATTGAAATAAAATTGTGTTTGGTAATTTGATTTTGAAAGTATAGAACCTCTGAAATGATTGGCTCTACCATGTCTCAAATCTTATGGGAAATTATTTAATATGCCAAAAGCAATTATGTACTAGTTTAAAAATGCGTTCTCAACCAATACTGAAGCTGCAGTGAGCAGAAACAACTGGCAAGTTATTTTACTGTTTATGTACTAAAGTATATTTACAATTTATGTTGCAGCATATACTGTTTTATAAACTTGTAAAGTGCCTTTTTTAGACAACTTTTTTTGTAAATGTACTATTTAACATATTTCAGTTTGTCACTTTTTTGTTTTAATTTCAAAAAACATAAAATTTCCCATAACTTTTTTTTGTTCAGCTTAAAGGTATAGTTCACCCAAAATTGAAAATTACCTCATCATTTAATCTCCATCATGTGGTTTTAAACTCTTATGAGCTTCTTTCTTCTGTTGAATGAACAAGAACATATTTTGAAAATTGCTGCTTGTGGACACCCACTGACTTCCAAAGGAGGAAAAAAATATATCCTATGGAATTCAAAGGGTGAAGGCAACCAGCATTCTTCAAAATATCTTTTTCTGTGTTCAACAGAAAAAATAAACACAAATAGGTGAACTTAAGGATGAGTAAATGATGACAGAAATTTCATTCTGTGTTAACTATACCTTTAAACATTTAATTTGGTTTGCTAAGGCAGCATTTCAAATATTCATGTAAAGTTTAAATGTAAGTTTAATGCAATAAAGCTTTTTTTGGAAGTCACATGATCATTAAATAAGTGATTATTACTCAATTATTACTTATTATGCGGAAGTATGCAGAAAGACTTTTAATTTTTCAGTAACCTGGGTCAAGCGCTTCCAGTGAACTGTATGTCATTACAAAATCGACGCGTTTAAGGTCTGTTTTCTTTAAAAATCAACGATCTTCACTGGCGATATCCGATATAAAGTGGGTCTCAGATTGTACAAGAAGCACTGCATTAAATTACATTTTCCCCCGCCATGTCTTTAAAATATGAACACTTATTTTACCCCAGTATATTCAATGGAGCTTCTGCGCTAGCCTGCCATTCCTGACGGGCGCAGTCCTCGTTTTACACTTGATCAACTAAATGAATGCCAAAGTCTATTTAACTGATTATATTTTAATTACATTACAACATTGATGCTGTAAAAGGAACCGTATAAAATTGAAAAAATGTAAAAAAATTATTAACTGTTCACCAGAAGTGTATTAGTATGGAATGAAGCACTAGCTCTGCATAGTTCTGCATCTATTTTGAGTGTGTTCTTTAAACTGAATAGATGTACTGGTGAGTACAATTATTTTATCAGCAAAGTTTAGTGTTTTTTTTTAGCTCTTTTGAAAACAACTTATAAGATTATTCTCCAAAACATTTCATTTTGGCAGCCACAGCAGAACTGTCCCTTATATCTGACTATTTTTATACTCATGAATTGCCAGTTGCAATCACTGTACTAAATCCCTTACTTCCGCTATACTTTGGCACCCAGCGGACATTTGGAGGTAGACCATTGATGTTGAAGTGCCGTCCATCAAAGCTGGCACACTGTTCCTCCCTAAAGTCTTTCTTTTGCTTGGAGCATGGCTCAGAGTTACAGGAGCGAAATTTCATCCTGCGTCCAACACAATACTTCCCCCCATTTCTGGGCCTACAGAAAAAAACAACACAATCAGAGCTCACATCCACACTGAAAATATAAATTTCTTATTAAATCCTTTTAGCTTTCTTAATCTTTTTTCTGTTTCACTGCAATTTAAATAGAGCAAAGCCTGCAGTCTACCCACTGCACTAAGAATGCAGTCTCTTTTGAAGAATGTTCTTCTTCGGAATGGCTTTGCTGCTGCCATTTGTCAGGGAACATTGAGAAACATGGTGCCAATTCACAGTCCAGTGAGGATGCAAGACTACAAAAAGCGGCAGCTTACACGGGTCGGTTACATTCGCGGACAGCGATCTTGATTCCCCCTCCGCAGGTCCTTGAGCATGTGCCAAAGGGACTCCACACACCCCAGGCACCCTCAACTGGAACATATTCATGCTCTTTATGGATGCACAGGCCATGTTTACAATGCTGCAAGCAATGAACAAACAGAGAAAATATGAGATCATTGAAGAATTAGTCATGACTGGCTGTTTGTTATAAAGTTCACCGACTAGAATGAATGTGGATACACAGACAACATTACCATTCAGAGTGTCTTTTGTTTCGGTCAGATCCCTTGTCAACATGTGGTTGGTTGAGTTGTGTATCCTACTGACTCATTTACTTTCATTTCAACAAACTGTTTAGTCAACCTGGAGAAAATTAAGTCTTTCTTTTTTCAGATATAACCTTTTTATGTTTGGTCTGCAAAGTTTTAAAGATCAAAGTGCAGAATAAAAAGAGTTTTTGTCTAGCAAAAGAAAGAACCAATTCCCAACTGCCTGAAACAAGTTGTCAACGGTTCCGAGTTTACTTCAAACACAAACCTAAGCAGGCTTTTAATAAATTTGTCAAATGTCAGCCTATGGTCTTCAGCGGTCTCTTTTCTGTGCTGTAGAATAAAACTAAATGTCATCCACTCAATTGTTGAGGATTTCAGTATGCATTTATAATTAACCAATTAATCTTATAAAGTTCAAACACTACATTCTCAATTTAGTGTACAGAGTATAATCCCTTATTTTAACCATGCATTGTGTATGATGTGGCTTTTGCGACTCAACTTTAACCATTAGCATCGACAAATGACTAATAACTTACAATAAAAACAATCAGTTTGTGTCAGTAATGTACCTCATGTAAACACACACTCAGCATTATCTTACACAAAATAAGAAAGCACTTTTCTAGTCACTTCACTTTACTTGAGAGCACAGAAATACACAAAAACAACTCCCATTAGGGCTTTTAAGTCCAAATGCGAACACATTTACAAAAATGTGTTGAATTGTCTTGTTTACATCATGTTATTAATTTAGAAAGAGTCAGCAATTCTTTTCATTTTCCACAAAATTATGAAACCCAGGCTCATTTTTAAAAAACGTATCCCTATATACATTTCTGGAGAGCGCCAAATACGTCCCAGGAGGTAAGTTTTTTTTGCAGTTTTTGCGAATCCACCAGAAGCCTCTGTGCATGCTTTTTGAGATCTTAAATTTCTCCCATGTCCCATTCATACCTGCTGTTTTTGCGTAAATCCAACAGAGGCCACTGACTAACCAACCGACTGATCCCCCCACCGACCCCCTTCCCTAAACCCAACCAACAGTGTTTTGAAAAGCAATCCAGAAAAAGAAAAGCCCTTGCCTGATTTTTACCACATTTTCAGATTTTACTACATTCTCACCCTGTTATTTACTTGTTTATTTATTTTTTTTTTTTTGGTTTTGTTTTTGTACTACCCACTTTCTGGAACCCTTCTTCACTGGACTCGAACCCTGTTGTCGCGGGTCAACTTCGCTCTGCTTCTTAAGTCCGCCAAAATACTCTGCGAGCCACTGGACAAACAAAAATCCGCCCATACTAAGGCAAGTGGTCAGCTGGTAAGCACGAAAAAGAACGGTGTCATACCACCCCATAGCATTCGTTTAAAAAATGAAATGCAGCCATACATACTTCTGGCTACATAATTGGCGATCTTCAGAAATGTATATAGGGCTACATATAGGGGTACATTTTCAGAATGAGCCTATGTTAAAATTGTGCTCCAAATAAATTATTTTCCCCCGTCTGACTATGCTTTTGCCATGTATATACTGTTATACAATTATTCTTTCAATCAAAACAATAGATGGAGCTCACTTAACAGAAAACTGGAGTTAAATGCATTAAACAAGAAGTTAAGTACTTCAAGCAGTCGCTGTAATTTTTTTCATAAGTAAGCGTAATGTGTAATTCTGCTAGCATAAGTAGACTTTAGCATCAAATACTGTATAAACCTGTTATTATATTTTTGCTTAAAGGTGCTGTATGTAAGTTTCTGACTCTTCTAAAGCATAAAAATACCATAATATGTGTGCAGATATTTAAGAAACATCCCAAGTGAACATACTTGTTTAACTGAAAAACAATGCTGAAAATGTTTTTTCCGTGCCGGAACGCTGTCTTTGTTTAGGTAAATTAAACCTGCACAATGCCAGTTTATCCAATTATAATTCAGCACCCCGGGTTGCCTTATTGGAAAACAGTGTATTTCATTCATTCATTCAGAAAGGCTCTTAAAGCATGCGTACGTGAGGGAAGTGCGACAGTGTCAGAGGACAGTATCAAATATCGAAATGAGACAGATTCAGTTCCACATGAGGTTATTAAGTAGCAAATATTACGAACGTGAGCAAGTTACATTGTAACCAGGTGTCCTAACAACACGCTGTGGCGAGATACGCCGTGATAAGCCATTTGGCTGTAAAAACACGACAGAAATTTAAATACAGCCTTTCAGAAGCACAGAATATGCACTCACTCACGAAACAGTAAGATTTAAAATTTATTTAATACATGTTAACCCTCTTTAACATCATTAAATGTAGATGCTGAATCACTCATATGTGCCTAGTTCTAAAGTTCAATTTCAAATGGTTTATCATATTTTCAAGATCTGAGGTGAATTATCTGCTGCTGCTTTCAGTAAATGGAAATAAATGTCATGTGAAACGGTATTCAAACTCACATTGTTAGCATTTAGCAATGAATAAAGCACAGTTTACCTGAGGTGATCACTGTCATAGGTTTCACATGTTTAGCAGTGAGAAATAGAAGCCGTTTCTAATATATCAATTTGAGGTGGTGGTTAGAACCAAAACTCCTTTTAATATGGAAAATATTCCCTCTATCGTGTGTCGTTGCTTTTATTTAGAACACAGTTTAGATCACTCGCTCCTGTACTCAATCTGGCATCCCGCGCTTGCGTTTATTTTGATCCAGGAATGCAATACCTAGTTCAACCACTGGGTGTCAAACTTACATACTGCACCCTTAATTAAAGTTATTAGAATAAACATTAAATTGCAATCTGGGGATATTTCAGACCCTCACTTGTATATGAAAATTGTGTTAAACATCTTAGTTGTTGATATTAGCTGGTAGACTCAGGTAAACTCTGCCTTTGTTTATGAACACTCCCCAGGCCCAGCACCCCCACAATAAGCCAAGTTATTTGGTTTGCCAAAAAACAAAAAACCTGGCCATTGGCCCTGAGGAAGCCTAGATAGATGTAGCTTAAAAAAGCCACTGCAGTGAAAGTGGAAACACAATTGGCCCTGTTACACATTAGCATGTTCATTTTAGGACCAACTGTGGAAACAGCTATTGATTTCCTATGAAAGATTGCTCTATTCTGCCTTTTCATTTTATTGTACAGTAGTGAAATATTGGTTATGGCAGGTAAGTTTGTGCAATATGACAATATATGTCATTGTGCAATATGAGAATATATGAAGTGTTTAGATGCAAAAACCTCCAAATGCCATTTGATATTTTCTTCTAAAATGAGCTTTTTTCTTAGACTCTTGAATGTAGGCTCTGCAATTTTACTTTTATAATGATGAATAAGTTCTTTTCATTGGCCTTAAAGTAAAATAACTGAAGACAAATGTAGAAGGCTTAGAAAAATGCTCATTTTAGAAGAAAATTTCAGACAGCATGTTGAGGCTTTGGCATCTAAACTCTTCACTCATTCATTCATTTTATTTTTGGCTTAGTCTCTTTATTAATCTGGGGTCACCACAGCGGAATGAACCGCCAACTTATCCACCATATGTTTTACACAGTGGATGCCCTTCCGGCTGCAACCCAAGACTGGGAAATAAACTCTTCATAGACAAAATAAAAAATCTATCAATTCATAATATGCTCTATCATTTATTTTGTTGTGTCACAAAATACATTACTTATGATACTACTTATAGATAACTTATATGAGCAATATTACATGCCCTTACAGGATGCAGATAAAGAAAATGAATAACAGTTAAAATAGAAAGTTGCAATCTTGAAAGTAAAATGTTATATATATATATATATATATATATATATATATATTGCTAAATAAAATACAAAATATAAACATTTGCTAAAATTTTTATGTTGGACTTGTAATCATTTGTTTTTCAAAGATGTTTTATATTTTATTTATATCTATGTTTCTACATTTTTATCAAACATTTGGCCTGAAGTTCTCAATAAAGTGAGAAATATGATCACGTATGAATGAGTCAGTTTCTGAGTATATACTGTACTTTTAAAAGAAATAGTCTATTACATGAGATCAATATATATAAAATATTAATTGATTGAATGTGCAGAATTGTTACTATATTGATATATATATATCGTTATCAGAATATTAGATACCTTGTGATATGAGATTTTTGTCATATTGCTCAGCCCTAATGCCAGATAACAGTTTAGATCTAGTTGTTATTGCAGTTCCATCAGCAGCTGTTGCTTACAGAAACTATGTGTATTTTGGATGAGTTTGGTTTGTATTGTTGACATGAAGAACGTTTTTAATGCTACAAACTTTATGGAGTGAACCCCAAGCTACAGCACGACTCTGATGCCGTTCCACACATAGGTCAAGTTTTGTGAGATTTAAAACGCAATGCTGAGATTTAAAACAGTTTTACCCAATGATTACCAGACAATCCAATTATCATGGGTGGTCCCAGCATGAAAATCAAAACAAGATGCAAAAGGCTGATCCTTTGCATATCTAGATGCATCATGATGCATGATACCACAGCATACAGTATGACATTCTGAGAAAAAAGTCTGTGGTGAGATAGCTAGTACCATAGCAAAATTGATGCTATTGGCAAAGCTTTTCATATAAAGGTCATGAGATGCAAGTCTATTCACAATCACAAGCACAACACAAGTCTGACTTGAGTTCACAATCTGGGAAAAATTCTAAAGCAGAGACAGGGGCAAAAACAAAGCAATATATCAGCGTGGACGAGTGTCACTGTGGAAGTGATTTGGTCGCTATTTGGAGGAAATATGTGTTTGAAGTTACACTGAAGAATCTGCTTTTCATCTGAAATTCTGCAAAAAATGGCTATTGGGCGACGTGCAGAAATATAATGTTAACTCCCTGGAGTTCTTTCAAGGGACATAATGAGTTTCTGGCAAGGAATTAAAATCTACACAAAACCAATAACATACAACAAACTCTCCACATGTGACCAGCCAAGAGTTATTATTGTTTTGTGTTCTAACAGAAAAAAAAAACTAGAGGGATAGTCCACTCATAAATGAAAATGCTGTCATTATTTACTTGCCTTCATGTTGCTCCAATTTTAATGTTGCAACATATTTTGAAAGATATTCAATGTCTTTTTTTGGAAAATGCTTGAGGTCTAAACAACATTTGAGCTTGTTGACTTTCATCATATAGATCAATAAAAGAGAAATACTTCAAAGTATTCTTCTTGCTTGCTTAACAGAAGCATTACTGAGCAACAAAGACAATAGGTCTCATTCACTAAGCAATTTGTTTGTATAATCTGCCAACAAATGTTCATTCATTCATTCATTTTTTCCTTCAGCTTAGTCCCTTTATTTATCAGGGGTCACCACAGCGGTCAACTTATCCAGCATATGTTTTACACAACGGATGCCCTTCCAGCCGCAACCCAGCACTGGGAAACATCCACACACACTCTTTTACACACACGGCCACTACACTATGGCAAATTTAGTTAATCTAATTCACCTTTAGCACATATGTGGGGGGGGAAACCAGAGCACCCAGAGGAAACCCACACGAACACGAAGAGAAGAATATGCAAACTCCAAACAGAAAAGCCAACTGACCCAGCTGGGACTTGAATCAGCAACTTTCTTGCTGTGAGGCGACCGTGTCATCCCCACGCCTACAGATGATCTAATGATTAAATCTTGACTAACCAAAAATTTGTTCTAAAATATATTTCAATGTAATTTCTGAAAGAATACAGGAATCATACATCAAAAAGAGCCTATTCTTGGTGAGGTTTCTTTAAGTAACCACCCATATGTGAGCAAATACAGATGGCTAATGAGCTCTGTACGAGTCACTGTGTAAAAGGTGTTTACTGTGTTTAAATTCCGTTTGCAATGACAAATTTCACATTTGGGGAATGCACATGTTGTAAGCTAGGGAAAAACATTTAGTGAGAAGTTTCTAAACAAACAAAAAAAAAAAACACAAGGCCCTGTTTCACCTAATATTAAAATGCGTTTTCAATGATCACAAGTGTCAGATGAGATGTATTGCCGTTTCCACTGGTTTTGGTGTGTTTTTCATAACACATCCCATACTGATCACATTTTAGGGGACTCTTTTGTGGCTAGTTCAATGTATTTTACCATATGAGTGTTTACACTACAAAAACAATCTGCTAATGCTTTTTCAACTACCCCTGGGAGTGGTCCAACTGTAGGATGCATACTCTTTTCCTCTCCATGTGCACCAGACACCTTGTTATAAGCACCCACAGTGTACTCCACACAAGTGAGTGGGCTTGACAAGCCCCCTGTAGATCATACACTCTCCTCTCCATATACACCAGACACCTACATATAAACACAATTCTTCTTGGAAAACATTGTGCAATTCTAAGTGTGCTCCACACAGGTAAGTGGGCTTGACAAACCCTCTTCTACACACACTCTCCTCTGCACCAGACACCTTCTTATAAACACTGTATTCTTCTTGGAAAAGCTTGCTCTTCAGTGTTTGTACTTTTAGCAGTAAATATTAAACCACACTAAACTGAACTAAACTGAACTTACACTCCGAAAACTGGACTGACAGTTTTAATATACTATAATCTTCTATGTTAAGCTGCTTTGACATAATTTACATTGTAAAAGCGCTATAGAAATAAAGACTGTATTCTTTTTGGAAAACATTGTGCAATTCTGAGTGTGCTCCACACAGGTGAGTGGGCTTGTCAAATCACTTGTGCGACACAAACTAACCTAAAAAAAAGTAACTTAGACTTGTCCTTGCATTTATATATTGTTGATGATTTGAAGTGCTTCTTTTATCCTCACTTGCAAGTTGCTTTGGATAAAAGTGTCTGCTAAATGAATAAATGTAATTGGTCAAAAGTAGATAATCTCAAAGTGTTTCAGATCCAATTCACATCTGTATTTAATGCTATTGTAATCTGATTGATGAAAATGCATTCAAATATTAAGTATAAACAAATAAGTACCTAAGTAATACATTGAACCCAAAGAACAAGATAAAAGTGTAAACCAATGCATAAATGTAAAAGTAAATGTTCAAACTAAATGAGCTACTAAAAGTTGGATGACTAGTGATGTCATTTGTAGGTATGAGTGCTGTTGTAAATTTCAAGAAGTGCTTACCTTTCCTGGGGCGCAGTCTGTGCCATCAGCCCATGGCATGTGTTGGGTTCGACAGCCCCGCTGGACTCCATCAGGACTGGTGCACCACAACCTCCGGCATTGTGTCTGCACAACATCCAAACACTCACTGTTAGCTTAAAAATTTCACTAGTGTACATCAAATTGAAATTGAATATTTTCTTATTTAGAATTTTATCTTGTTTCTCTTCCGAATATAATTTTTATTTAAATCTAAAAGGAAAAACAAGTAAAAAGAAAAAAAAGTCTTGTTTTGAGAAAAAAACAGTATAAATAAAGCAAAGTTCTCCTTAAAACAACCAAAATAATCTGCAAAATACAAGTTTATTTTGCTTACCACTTTGATTTAAGGAAAAACTTAAATTTAATATTTTATTCTGAAAACAAGAATTTTTGTTAGACATTTGGACTCAAAACAAGACAAAAACTCTAAGTAAAAAAGCCTTTTTTGCTGTGATGTCACTGAAAAACAAGCTCATGTAATCAAAACACAAATTGACATCACAGTCTTTTCATAAAATCTATGTCAATAAATAATGGCAGATGGCAGATATACACTAGAAGATGTCCATGACAGTATGTTAAGCAATTCCCTGAGGGATCCTCTCACCATATATGGGCACACCTGCGTCCCAGGCCCAAATATCAGCTCACATTGTTTATTGACGCTGTATATCTGTCCGGGCAGCTGCTGGGACAAACTGTATGGCCTAGAAACCGGCTCATCAAGCAAACACTCACCATACCCTGTGCTAATGAGAAATGATAAACAAATGAGCTAAAAGAAAGCAAAACAAACAAGCAACAAACAATAGAAATGTTCTCAGTAAGTGACAGTTTGCTTCTGATGACGTCGTTTCCATCTCAGTTGAGAATGTTTAGAAGACAACAAATGCATGCTAATGCTGGACATTAATTACTAAATGGTGCTCAACTTGAAGAGTTCGAACCAACATCACAGGCTCAATAACATCCTGTCAATGCATAGAGTGTAAAGAGGGTTTACATACTCAAGGAACTCTGTGATGTATTTCCGACTGCATTTGGACCACATCCAGGGATTGGTGTAATAGTTGAGTGTAGGGGCCATCACATGTTGCTGGTTCTTGACTCCATCCTCCTTGCATTTGTTACTGTCATCGTGAGGCATGTTGAACCTGAGGCAATGAGTGAAAACATACGTGTACACAAACACACACATGCAACTGATCAAGATGATTAGAATGTACAGGACAAACAGTATTGGCAAAGTCGGCTTAAACTAGCTAATTTCACATTTACACCATGATCATATGAAAATGGCAGTAGTGAAAAACAGTAAAGGTGCTGATATTTAGTATCAGGCTCATTTATTGTCATTATAAAATATACAGTATAGATAATTAATTGGGTATCACTTTATTTTGATGGTCCAATTAACGCAATTTATTGAATTTAAGTTACATCTACATGCCAACTAATTAAATTATAAGTAGACTGGTAGGTTGGGGTTAGGGTTAGTATAAGTTGACATGTACTTGCAAAGTTTATTATAGTCAGTTAATAGTACAGTCTGTTGAAGGAGCAGTATCCGCATATATTAATACTCAAATGAGAACTAATTGGCATGTAGTTGCAATGCAACTTTTAGTCAACAAAATGTGCAATATAAAGTGACCATAATTTCTTCCATTTTTCTAAACTGATGCATTAATTAGCTTGCTGAATATATTCTCTTGTCCCCATAAAGAAAAAAGGGACATACCAATACAAAAATGCATACAGAAACAATACAGATACTGATGAACTGGTAACTACAAAATAATTTCATGTTATGGAAGATGATCTATTAATGTCAGATAATAAAAACTACTAATTCATTCTTAATACAAATAAAATTACATATTTATATCAGCCTGTCCTTATATATGAATGTATAATATAACATGTATAACTTAACATTTTTAAACAGGTATGTGCCAATGCTAAAATATGGAAAATATGCAGATACTGACAATTACAAACATAAGTGATTAAAGCTGCAGTAGGTGATTGCCTTCAGAAACTTTTTTTAATTTATTTTAAACATTTAAAATTATTTTAGTCAGGCAAAGCTTATGTAGATTGTGTTGTTACGAATGGGTTATATGCACAGAATTGCTGTTCAGCCACTGAAATCTTCCGGCGAAAGACTATTGTTTCAGTTTCATAAGGGACTTTTTATAGTATCGATAATGTATATTTTTATTTAGTTTAACAACAAAACATAAGTAAATAGCGCTATTCCACCTAGCCTGCTTTACTGAGATGGAGTTGGTTTTATATTTACATTGGTACATTTTTGAATACTGACAAACTGTGACACTTTCCCTATATTGTTTACCGTGATACTTTGAATATTCGGTCTGAAAGAGCATGTAAGTATGGCTTGATAATAAGTGTAATTCCTGCACGCTGCTGGCCAACAACTAAGAATACAGTAGTTGCTTCAGGACAAAGAGTGTGAGGGAGTGACACCAGCGATCCTTGCATGCATGAAATATTGCACATTATGACAAGTTTTGCTTGCTAACTACACAACTGAAAACGTGCTATATATAATACAGTTTTTCGTTCAGAATTGTAGCGTTATAAAGTACTATAAAGTTTTCTAACTGGCGAATGACATGAACTAGTCTCTGTCATTTTTAAAATGCGCGTTTGTAATTTCATGACGCATGGCTTTGGACGACAGGGGAGGGACTGTATTTGAAAGATATTATACTAACTAGTCAGCTTTTAGGCAGATCACCTAATGATTCATGGATAAATAAATAAATAAATAAATAAATAAATAAATAAATAAATAAAATAAGGTTTATCCTAAGAAACTAAATATAAAAAGTGTATCAAAACAAAACAATAAAATGTTTAATATCATAAAGGATAAAAAGATATATTTATATTTATAGGTTACATAAGAGTGTATTATCTATTCTGCATTATATAAACTATTTGCCAGTCTGTTGTCTAGACACTAAACGTAATTTTGGCAAAATTTTAATTCCCATATCTGTTGTCCTCCAGTGAGGACAGTAATAATCCCATGAGCAGCAGAACACATTAGATTGTGGGGCGAGAGGTGGTACGCGCTGCATAGCACTGTACAGCACTAGAACTAAATCCACACTCAAGCGCACGGCACTGATGTCACCACCTGCCACAGGGTAACAGTGTAATTCATGAAAAAAAAGGCTAATTTAAAGGTTGTTTACAGGTTATTTTAACATGAATGCACATGCAAACTAAATGCTATTGCCAATATTGCAAGTTCAATGTTTGTCTTCAAATGAGAATGTTAGCTAAGCTAGCTGACTAAAATAGGCACTGAAATGTGCTTAAATAATGTTTGTTTTACTTTACTTGACCATAATGAGACTGCTGTATATGCCATGACATTTATTACCTCCGAGACTCTATTAAGCTACAAAAAACCTAGTGTATAACTGAATGCTTCAGTGCTTTCTGCAGAAATGACCTTGGGAAGTTGCATATCAGACATAGACACACCGTTATCAAGCTGTACAAAAGGCAATGAAATCTTCCCAAAACATTACAAAATGAAGCAAAGCTATTGAAGACGAATAAGAAATTTACACACTGTTAGACCTTGAGAGAAGTAAAGTGTTTTAAAGGTAGACCTTTAACAAAATAATTTGAACAAATAATTAAAGGTTCAGATCTGGGTGTATCAAAAGCTCCTCTCAGGTAAAGTCCATATGACAAATATCATTGTTAATGCAGGAGAAAATACTGCCTCAAAAAGTATTTGGACACTCAGGCCACATTTAGAAATGAAAAATGCATGACAGCCATTGTGCTGAACAGCAAAATGTCATGCAAAGTGGCATTTATTACAAGGAAGAAAAGTATGAGCACATTTATTGCACAGCATTTCACAAAAAAATCCAACAGTACTCACACATGGCCGAGCTCATGAGCGATGGTGAAAGCAGTACTGAGTCCATTATCCTCATTAATACTGCAACTTCTATAAGGATCACAAACTGTACCCAGCTCAGCTAGACCTGAAAGTGCAAGTGGAAGCAGTCAGAATGTTGCTGCATTTCACATCTTTGGCATAAGCATCATCCTCATTAGGGCTTTTCACCTTGTGTTAAATCAGGGTAAATCAGGTTCATCATTCTAAACACCATTAAACCTCAGGAAAACTACTATTATAACTACAGTTGAATTCAGAATTATTATCCCTCCTGAATTATTAGTCCCACTGTATATTTGACTATAATTTTGACTTCAACTGTATAATATTAATTCATAATAATAATTTCAATCATAACTGTATTTTTTTGGGCTTAGCACCCTTTTTACCTGAAGTAATTAGCCCTATTTGTTTTAGTGCATGGTTAGAGCCACTTTTGTAGTAATAATACACAATTTTTTTTAATAAAAGGAGTGAGTAAGTAAGTTAAGGAGTGACTTAGTGAATGAGTGAAATAATGCATAATTTGTTACACTGGGTACTTGAAGATTTTCAGTTTTAGCAGATGATTTTACCATTACTGTCATCATCAGACTGCACTTAACCAGCAACATCTGGCTCACATTTGCAATCTTAACCACTTTCTGATGACTATTATTTCCAATGTCTTAAACATCTCCGTCAACTTACTAAATCCAGCATCAAGTGGCAGTGACATAATTGATTGCATATGGTGATTGCTTTCTTATTCAAGACATTTTTAAGTCTTGCTGATTATATATTTATGCCTATGGTAATTTTGAGAGAAACATCACATCACATAATCACTGACTATGTTTACATGGACATCAGTAATCAAATTATTTACCTTAATCTGAATAAGACAATATGATGATTAAGTTGTTTACATGAGTTGCTTTTTTAAATATGTTCCTTTAATGATCCCGTTTTACATGCTGTAGCATATAATTCAATGAATGTCGATTCGATTAATGTCATTGTGTCACTCACCACACTATTCATGTTTCATTCGGAGTTTCATATAATTTCCGGTGTTTCATTTTTAATTTGACGACTTTAACTGCAATTTGGAACTTTCACTTTCATTCAGGAACATTTCATGAATGCCTCCTTGACGAGATATTGAATGTGAGTATGTGCTGCTGGAAGAGTCTTGTTTTAATGAAATTTGATACCGCACACTGTATGGAAACAAAAAACATCCGCATTTCACGGTGCTCGTGCTTCACTGACTCGGTAAGTGCAGTGTCAAACAGCTATGTTTGTCAGACTATCCTGTCGCAAAATGTGGCGTATCCTACACAATGGTAATAGTTTGATTAAGGTGTTTACATGTCTGTACTGCACTTCAATAATGTGACTAGACTAAAATCAGCGTACTCCAAATGCCTAATTCAAATTCTGTTTAATTCGATTACGGCCAGATTAAATTAATTAAAAATCGCCGTTTACATAGTAGACTCTTAATCAGAGTATTGTCTTAATCGTATTAAAATCTGATAACTGGTGTCCATGTAAACATACTCACTGTGACACTACCATCTTAAAGGGATAGTGCATCTAAACATTCTTTCATCATTTACTCATCCTCCACTTAGTTCTTCTGTTGAACATAAAGGAAGATATACTGAAGAATGTTGGAAAAACACAGCCATTGACTTCTATAGCATTTTTTGTTCCTACTATGGATGTTTTTTTTTTCAACATTGTTCAGAATATCTCATTATAAAACCACTTGAACCACTACATTTTGGGCACTAAAATGCACCTTTGAGGTACCACTGTGGACTCTTTGGGTAAAAATATGTATCTTTTAAATATATATATATATATATATATATATATATATATATACACACAATTACACACAGTGGGTCGCTAGTGACCCTATAAAAAATAGAAAAATGTTGAATAAAGGCATTCTTGAATACTTTACATGGTGTTTAGTATGTCCCTGATTAACCATTCTAAGAGTATAAAGCCCTATTGTCAACTGCAATGTGATCATAATCAAACTTTTCACACAAAATTTACCTAAAGTGTCACATTTGTCCCGTGCTCGACAGATATCCTGCCTAAAAAAGAAAAGCAAAAACAGGACAAATTTAAACAGTACTTACATATATAATTGATCTTACATTTGTTTCTATGTTGTCTACATTATTGTCTACTTTCTGCTCTTGTGGCCTTGAAAAGTCAAACTTTTATTTAGCTTTCATCGCCTACACAAAGTATAAAGTTTCAGTGTTGGCAGGTGAACGGCTCTAAATATATGTGGAGGGAGGACACATAACATCAACCATCTATATCTATGCTAAGTATTCCACAACACCAGTAAGCAGTAAGAATAGGTAAGCAAGCATATGAATATTTATCACCTTGTGATTAAGATAGCGGTGTCGTGATGTGAGGGATGGTTGTCATCAGGGTGATTTTGACTTTGCTGCCATATGCAGAAGTTTTTCAAAGTGGCTTGTGCATTGAAGGAGATAGTGGGACCGTCCTGCAGAGGAATAGAGACAGATGTTACTGAATCATACATTTAGCCTTATGGAAACGATTAGGGCTCGACTGTAAAGAATTGCTTAAGCACATTTAAAAGAGCCGTTAATTAAGACACTTCCTTTAAACCACACAAAGGGAACTCTTACCAGCTCATTCTTTATAATGACCAGCTTCACAATAACAATGTTAATCAGGTTTCCAATGCTGGGGTCCTTATAGATGGAGGAAACCTGAGCGAAGGAATACAGACAATTGGAATTCATTATCCAAGGACCTAATTACTTTACAACAGGGGTCTCAAACTGTCAGCCTGGGAGATTTAGCTTTCAACAGTTTATCCTTACATCTGACCAGTTTTGGCCCTTAATTGTATCCCATGGTACAGTTTCACAGCATGTTGTTATATATTGTAGTATACTTTTCAAAAGTTTAGTGTGAGTGGGAAATTTTTTATTTTATTCTGCAAGAATGCATTAAATGGAACAAAAATAAACCACTTACATTGCTGAAGAAGTTCTAAGCACTGATGGTTAGTGAAACTAAGCTGGATTGTTTTCAACATTTGCAATTATGATAAGCATTTCTTGAGCAGCAGTTCAGCATATTAAAACAAATGCTAAAAGATTAAGTTACACCAAAAACTGGATGAAGCTGAAGTTTGCTAAAATTTTGTAATACATTGAAATAAAAAAAAAAACTTTTTTAAACAAAGTTGTTGTAAATTGTAATAATATTTAAGAATTTTACAGTTTTAATCAAATGAATGCAGCCTTGATTAGCATAATTGACTTTAAAAACATTTAAAAAATCATTGGTTGTGTGTTAAAAAGATTCTCTCATTTGAGACCGTTGCAACCCAGGCACATTCTGAAACCCCTATATATATTTCTGGAGAGCGCCAAATACGTCCCAGGAGTTACGTTTTTTTGCAGTTTTTGTTTTCACAAATCCATCAGAGGCTGCTCTGCACGATTCAGATTTTTAAGATCTCAAACTCTCGCGAGTGCCATTCGTGCCTGCTGTAAATCCACCAGAGGCCGCTGTTGAGTGACTGACTGAATGACTGACTGACCGGTCAGTTGACCCATCCTCCTCCTTCACTAAACCCAACAAATAGTGTTTTAAAAAGCACAGACTGACCTGCCCACCCCCTTTTCACTAAACCCAACTGACAGTTTTAAAATGCATTTTTTTGATTTTACCACATTCTCACCCTGTTATTTATTTCTTTATTTTATTTTTTGGCTTTTGTTTTTGTCTTACCTGCTTTCTTGAACCATTCTTCACCGGACTCAAATCCTGTCATTGTGGTTAACTTCTCTCTGCATCTCAAGTCCACCGACATACATGGCGAGCTAAGTGGACAAGCTTTTAACAGCAGGAAAGCCATCCATACAGAGGTAAGCGGTCAGCTGGTAAGCGCGAAAAGGAACAGCATCATACCGCCACGTATTGTTAATTTTAAAGACAAAATGCAGCCATATGTACTTCTGCCTACATAATTTGCAATCTCCAGAAATGTATATAGGGCTGTTTTCAGAATGAGCCTATGTTGGACCAATGCTTTACAAGAAAGTGTATTTTGTGTACATTTGTGTATCTTAATTGTACACTAATCTTGACATTTTTCTCATTCACTAACTCCAATACACACAAACCTCTTTGATTTGTCTTATTAAGTAGGGTTGAACACGCGACATTAACCTCAGCTGTTGAAAAAATGTTTCTTGGCCATTGAGAACTGGCCTGCGCTGCCAGATCCTGCTGAGAATGCTGCCTTTGCCAAGATCAAAATATAGGTCATCGAGGCTCCCAGCGAGTTTCAACGAAAAAGCATCTAAAGCATGCCGTGCGTGCGACATACCTGGTTTTATTTGTTTTATATTGATGTGCATCAAACCCTGTCAGAGATATTCACTACACACTGACGACCTGACCTAAAGCAACGGACACAGACCTAAAAGGACTGCCATTAACTGGCCGTAACTTACGATGGACATCAGGGTAAGAATGTAGTGCTGAAGGTTGCTTCCATGATGTTCCACCATCTTGCTGTCTGCCACAACCATGACTTCAACAAAACGGGGGTAGGAGAGGAAACGCTTTGATCTCCGGTGTGGCTTGGAGTCACTGCTTTCATTAGCGGAGTTGTGCTTGTTTTCTGAGAAGGGGAAGAGTCTGGAATTAAGAGTCTCCAGGTCGGACAGCATGCTTGAGGGCGACTTTCTCTTCAGTCTGTTCCTATTTCTGCGGTGTGGCTCTGTATGTCCTGCAGTTGAAGAAAAGAACAATGCATTTAAATGAATTATTGTATTATAATAAAGTCAAATATAGCCATGAGGGCTACTGCTTCCTTCATTATGTCACAAGTTCACATCCAGTGGTAACCAGAATGTATTCATGATCATGTATTCAGCTATGTAAAAAAAATAAGAGACCACTTGAAAATTTAAAGTTTCTCTCTATTTACTTTATGTTTTAGGTATGTGTCTGAGTAAATTGTTAATATTTGTTTATTACAAGTTTTTTCTTGCATATTTCAAATACAAATTGGTCATTGGCCTTTTTTTTGCCAAGAATTTTTTTTTTGTCAAAATAACAAATATCTTTGGTGATATATATTTTTGCTCTAAATGACAACATTGAGAGTTACGCCCCATTTACACAAGGCATCAGTGTCAACGCTGCTCATTCACTTTGAATGGGTGATGTCAAGCGTTGCCGAACTGAATTCTGGATCTGTTGGCGCTGCTTCAGCAGCATTGCTCGCTGCAGAAGTTGGGGATTTCTCAACTTTTAAAGCGCCAATGGAAGTGACAGCCAATCAGATCGCTTTATGTTAATACCACAGCTCAGACAGTAGCCGATTGCAGACTAATTTCATTGGCTGACACTGCTATGACGATTGCGTCAGCCCCAACTTCAGAGACACCCTCAGTCAAGCGTTGATGCTGAAGCCCCATGTGAATGTACCGTTAGTAGCCTCTATTTTTTTTTTGTAACAAATTAGTAAACTATTTCTGAAGGATGTGATGTTGCAAATATAAAAAAA
>CAIGQZ010032461.1:2636615-2658545 GCA_903798205.1 Danio tinwini | reverse complement strand
TTGAATAGCATGTATTTTAAGGGGATTTATTAAGTTTTTTCATTTTTCAATTCATTCAGCCAATCTCTGGGTCTGGTGAGATCACTTTTAGCTTAGCTTAGCATAGATCATTGAATTTAATGGGATTAGACCATTAGCATTTCACTCAAAAATGACCAAAGAGCTTCAATAAATTTCCTATTTCAAAGATTGACTCTTCTTTAGTTACATTATGTACCAAGACCAACAGAAACGTTGCTATTTTCTAGGCTGATATGGCTAGGAGCTTTACTCTGATTTCAGCATAATTATCAAGAAAGTTTGAAGGTACAATGAAATTACCAGCTAGGTAACTTCCAACGTGACTGTCTGCTTACAAAGAATGTATGCTGATTGAGCTGCATATTTCACTGTGCCAACCATGGTATGGCAGCAAAGTTCCTTGATTATTACATCAGCATAAGACTATAGCCATATCGGCAAAGAAAATATCAACTTTTCATTTTCCGCTGGTCTTATTACACAATGTAACTAGAAAAAAGTATTTTTTTGGTCTTTTTTTATTCTAATGCTCTAATCCGATTTAATGATTTATGCTAAGCTAAGCTAAAAACTCTCCTGTCAGACCTGAAAATTGTCTTATAAAATAGTAAAATTCAACTGTTTAACTTTAGTGGAGTTGTAAAAATGAGTCAATGCTCCTTTAAATTAAACCTTGCAATCTAACCTAAAGGTTGAATCAAGACTCAAGTTTTAGATCCCATTAGACATTTAGAGGGCTTATTTTTATGGCAAAATAAAAGCAATAACAGGACTTTCTAAACTCTCCTGAGCTTAAAATAGGACACAAATGCAACACAATTCCTACCTTCCACTCAATATCAAACAATAGATATTGATTTTGCACATAAATTGCTGGGAAAAGTGCTTTGCAAAAAAAGTGTGCCTGGAATCGACACAAATCCTGTTTCTTTCAAATGAACAAATAAGCAGGCCACAATTGAGCTTCCAATAAAAATGCAGCCTAAAAAAGTTCTCCTCTCAGCACTTTTTGGGGTCAAACAGTTCACTTAAAAAACACAATAGATTTAAAAACAAAGCTGCCGTTGACTGCTATTGATATACACCAGTGTGCATTAGCCCAATCCACATTTATTTTTGTTACATTGAATTTCCAAACACTTCAAACTGGCATTGCTTTACTTCAATGCAGTTCCCCACGTGGCTTTCATGGTATTGGGCCTCTTGAGTTTCCTTATCTTCAGGCCACAGGAAGTGCAAGAGTCAACAGGATTTTGTGGCAGTAAACTAAGATTGGAATGATACCAAGAACTTCCAAAATGATTTTTCCTGTTCCACTGGTTTTTACTCAATGACATATGAAAATAGAAAAGCAAAGGATGTAAAAGATACCATGAATAGCACTGTGAGTATTTAAATGTCAATTATAGCTGTCTATTTCTGTGCTTGTAGTGGAATTGTGCTGCATTCATATTCATAATTGTATTTAGATATACAGAATAATAACTGGATAGACTATGATAAATCATTTCAATGCTGTATTTTTGATCTTTAATATGAAAAGTTACAGTGATGAATGATCCACTACAGGATCTAGTAATTAATGTTTAAAGTATATCGTTTTGTCATCTCAAAATGTAAGGTAAGACCTTTTTAGGATAAGTGTTTTCCTGCTTACCTGAAGTTTCACATGCAGTGGAATCATCTACAGTCTTTTTTGAGGCATCTTTTCTGTACACGACGTGAGGTTTGATGTGTTCTTCTTCATAATGTTCACTATTGTAGCTATGAAGGGGCTCAACAAAAAACTCCCCTTCTGGTGACCTGAAAGTGCCAAGCTAAAACAAACAACAACACTGTTTAAATTGGTCCATGGCCAGTGCAATCTATAGATACATTCTGTGTGTGACTGTAAATTGCCCTTAAAACTTACCCCCTAAGATTTTATTTACGCACAAATCCTAAGTGGCTGATGGAGTGATAGAGTAAACATACATTGCATGCATATCAGTGCACTGGCCTCTGAGGGGTAATGAACGCTGAATGCAGTTGATAACTATCAGAACATTGTGCTACACTCACAAAATATATTGTCTGGAAATGTGAATTGCATAAAGCAAGCAAGAAGCATACTTGAAAATATTCTCCTTATCTTCAAGAGGAAACATGCTGAATGGTTTTAAGGCGGATTATTATATTAGACTATTGATTGTTCTATATTTTAGACAAATTGTTTGTGTACACAGATGAATAAAAACTAGAAAACTTAATTTACTAACAAAATAACACTGAGATTCTGCATAAGAACTTCTGTGCAGAATCTTTTTTATGACATTCATTCAATTTTCTTCGGCTTAGCCCCTTATTTATCAGGGGTCACCACAGCAGAATGAACCGTCAACTATTCCATAGTACTGGGTAACACCCATACACACTCTCGCATTCATACACACACACTCATACACTATGGCCAATTTAGTTTATTCAATTCACTTATGCTGGATGTCTTTGTACTGTGGGGGAAACTAGAGCACCCGGAGGAAACTCACGTGAACACGGGGAGAACATGTAAACTACACACAGAAATGCCAACTGGCCCAGCCAGGATTCAAACCAGCGACCTTCTTGCTGTGAGGCGACAGTGCTACCCACTGAGCCGCTGCTTTTTATGACATCAAAATACCAAATAGTCATAGAATTTCTGCTACAGGCACCATATGCTAATAGGGATGGTTGCTTTGAGGTTATTTACATAACCTAAACTTTATTTGTTTAAACTCCAAAAGAAGAGAGACAAAATATTGAAACAAATATTTGTTTTGCTTCACAATTACACTTTATTTCTTTTATTGTTTAAAGTTAGTATAATATTTGAGATTTTAAACCAACATCTTGTTGAGTTCTTTCCTACAGTGATTCAGAATTATGAAGAACACACTAGACAGAAAATATGTGAAAGTAATTAGAGATACAGATTTGTCCATATTTCAATATTTCAATAAAAATCTACAGCTCTCATGATAGCATAATTTGAAAGAACGCACTCCTAATGGTCAAAGGATTGGGGGTTGGTTAAAAAGATATAGGCATATAGGACATGTATTAAGTTTTATTTAGATACAAAAGAAGATACGTTTAGATACATAATACAATCCTGTCAAAACAATTACTCAACATCCAGATCTTTTTGACTAACTGCATCTCTGTTTAATGTTTATTGCCTTTTCTTGTATTTAATTTTGTGTTGTCACTTGTCACTTTATGTACACTGGAAGCTTCTGTTGCCAAAACAAATTCCTTGTGTGTGTGAAGCACACTTGGCAATAAAACTGATTCTGATTCCCATGAATGACTAAAACTATGCATTATTCATGCCAGGCCAGTAGTTTGCAATGTCATGTTGTAAAGAAACACTAGTCCCATGCACCTGCCTATAGTCCATGCATTCTTCTGCAGAATAAACATGCTTGCATGTCAATGCTTTAAAAAAATGTGTTTGTATATATTTCTGTAGGTTGAAAAGAGCACTTTTTTTAAAACCATAAAAGTTTTCAGTCCAACTTTATATTAGGTAGCCTTAACTAATATGTACTTACACTGAAATTAATAATTTGTAACAATGTACTTATTGTGTACTTATGATTACTTATGAGTGATGATTAAATACCTGCATGTAATTACATCTGTATTTACATTTGTAATTATACTGTTGTGCCAACACTAATATAAAGTGGAATCAAGTTTTCAGTTTTTAAGTGTTGTGTAAATGCCCCCACATATAAACATATAGCCTATATTATTGCAGGAATCCTTACAATGTACAAATGCATTTGATGTTTGCAACTTATGACTAGCAACCTGTTAGATCTCACCCTAGCTTCAGCTTTTTTAAGCATGCTAAAGCATATGCAGCAGAGAAACGTGCGGTTTCATCATGCAATCACTAAATCATGCAACAGCCATTATTGGGAATAGGGACACATGAAATTACTTGATGTATTTCTAAAACTTTTTGGACTTAAGACTACTTTCTAGCCCTAGCCACTCTTTGACTACAGAAGAACCACTAAGTTTAAGTACAGGATTCGAAAGAACCAAACTAGTTCTCATGGCTACTTTTGATTTGTGAGAAACGCAGTTTGGCGCAACATCACGTTCGCATCAACAGATGACATCTGACTCCCATATATGGAGTCTCCCTTGACGTCAGCTCACTTCTGCTGCTAATGCCTCTGATGAATGTGCGTCACTCAACTCATAGAGCATAATTTTGAAAGTTTGATGTTTAATATGTTCGAGAAAATACTTTATAAGTGATCCCGATCCGTTTCAAAACTGTTGCCCCGACTAACTTGCACCCCCCTTTTATTCAAGTGCGTGCATAATGGTGAAATCACATACGAAAGTTTTTTGAGAAGGCTAATTTTGCAAAGTTCCCAAATGCGTCCTGCATTGCGTAAATAATGATCATTGGAATTGGGTAATATCAACATAGAAATATATTTAACTTACCAAACCGGAGCAGAGGCTGATTACTGCAGTGTGCTTCTGCCCAGCGTTCACATGTCCTTTATAAAAGCAGTGCTGATACTCCGTGTCCTCCTCCTCCCCCTCCACTGAATTATGACCTTCACTGGATGCTCCGAGTATCGTGACAGTGTAAACTGGCGCAATAAATCCAGACTCGAGAGTAAGGTTAAGGTAATAGTCCTGCCCAAAGGCAGATATTTGATAATAGGCGTGCGGCGAGGTCCAATGATGAGAGATGTTGGCGGTTGTTGGGTCGGTACTCCGCTTTCTCCTCTTGAAGTGCACGCCCGTTGGCAGTTGGTCACCGACTTCATTCAATCTGGCCGGAGTTACAATCTCATACGCGCCAAACTGCTGTAATTTTGCTGAGGACGTGAACGGAGATTGAATGATACAATTACATATAAGTAGGTCATGAATGTCATTTGCAATGCGATGAACTTTTCCAATGAATGCTTACACAGCAATTCTAGAGAATAACAAAATACAATAAAATACAATAAAATTTTTCCTATAAAGAATTTTTTTTATAAAGAACGGATTGACAATTCAAAGAACTATTTAGAGCATGAAAGTTTTGCATGGATGGCTCTTTGTACAACCATTGATGCCAATGAAGAACTTCTATTTTAAAGTAAGAAGACATTTATAGCCATGTTTTGGTTACATTTTGAACCTTTTTTTCAGTAAACCGTGTATAAATCGTGGTACTTTGCAACGCAAGTTAATAAAAAGATAAACAGAAATGAAACCGAGTTGAAAGTTTTACTGTTTGTCATTAAAAGATAAACTTTAAGTCACTAAAGTATTGATATTTCAATAAATATCTTTTTTAGTTAGCAACCATGATGGTAACGTGGCTGACAATAAGAAAACGATAAACAAAACAAACGGACAAAAAAATGACACTTCGACTTGTCCACAAGGGTTCCACTTGAATGAAAAATTAGCTTGAAATGGGATGTTATTCTACTGACTGCAACAGGGTTGATGACTTCAAGTTTTTAAAAATAATTTCACATTGTCAACTGATATAGCCCATACTATGAGTAAAACTGTAAAAATCATCATCAAACTATTTGCTAATGGGCTTCAATCTAACTCCACAGGGTAAATCAGGTGTCAGTCAGACTTCTGAAAGCATTACTCGAAATCTCTTCGACAGTGCGCTATAAACTGTGAGGAAAGTAAAGTCATTCATTCTCCGCGCCTCAAGGTACTGAGTTGAATGAGAGAGTAAACGATCGTGAAAAGCGCACGTACCTTTTTCTGAACCTCGCAGTCTCCCCGTTGAAGCTAGAGCATTCATCAGATCAGAGAGTAATACTAAAAAACTAATTCCCCAGGAGAACAAAACCATGATTGTCCACGTTTAGAAAAATGAATGCAAGCAAGCCCGAATACAGTATTCCGCTGTCCCTTGAAGCCGGGCTTACCGTCGCACGGTTGCTGCATCCAAAGCGTTTCACCTCTACTTTATTGAAGTGACTTCCATGTCGCTAAACAAGCGCTCGGTCGGAGCTCTTGGTTTGCATGCATAATACCAGAAAGGGGGTCGATGCAACTGTGGTGGTCTCCAGTTTGCTGATTACTTTAGCCTAGACTTGGGCGTACTCTTAGAGACACCCCTCTCCCAGAAAGCCACTCCTGCCATATGTGTCGCTAATGTAGCGTGCAGACTAAACTTTTAAAATCACTGAACATGTTACTCATAATCATCACGCACACGTGCATTATGTTCGTTCCAACTTTAGATTGTGCTGTTATGTATGAACATTCAGTTAGATAAGTAAGATAAGCACACTGTCTCACTCCAAAGATTATCTAATGTAATAATAATGTAACACGTAGCCTAATAATACTTTATTAACACAATAGCTACATTTTGCTTTTGACGAGCAAATACTGTAATTTGTTATATTGTATTAATTTAAATACTGTAATCATAATTCATTTTTGGTCAGAATATATTATTTCTGAAGTCCAGTGAGCATCTGAAAACTCTTTTTGCAAAACTATTTAATATTTATATAATAATTTTACTATATTGTTTCTTCTTATTTTGTGTATGTCTCAATTGTGTGCTTAGAAAAGTCAATTTATATGACTAAAAAGTATTTTTTCAGTGGCTGATGTGAATATTAGTGATATCATCATCAGATGAAAGTGGCTGCTTTGGACCCCAAGAAATCAGAGGGAACTTTCTTATATTGTCCAAAAAGATTTAAAAAATGCTCCAGGGATAGACATACCTGCTGATTTATTGAAAGCATCGCCAAGCCAGAAGTGTTTAGGTCAGTAAGAATCCTGAGTGACTTAATCCATTGATTATAACTGTAAAATAGTAATGAACTGAATATTTTTTTTCTAAATGGAGTGCTCTTTGGATGCTTTTTTTTGTAAACATACACAGTATTATCTATTCAGAATTTGAATAAAAGTTGTGTTTTTAATGCTGCTAAGAAGACTATCATTCTGTAAAGTCACTTAGTAGTCTATTATATATATATTTTTTTATGAATTGTTACTTCTTAAACTTAACATTTCTTCCTTAAAAAAAACTTAGATGTAGTCTCGTATGCTGAAATGAAGACTTTTTACCAATACTCACGGAAGAAACAAATGCCACTTTGGATATTTGATAACTAATTAGGCAAGACGTAGATTAGCTGATTTTTTTTATCTTTTTAACAGGTTAATAAGCATTGCTTATTATAATTAGGTTAATAAGCATTGCTTCTTAAAGCGAAGGTATTTTCTATTTACAGTTACAGTACCTTATAAATCCTGTGCTTCATGGGATTCATTGGGTTAGAGATTTGGACAAAGCAAAGTACAAACAGTTTTCCATTACAGGTTTAGATGAAAGGAGTTGGAGATTCTATCTTCACTCTAGGATTTCCTGGAGTGAATATGGATTTTACTGTGCACCAGCTGTAAGGCTCCTCAATGGAAAGCATGAATGAGGGAGAGAGAGCTTGACTGTAGTGTGTTGGATTTGCAATCTTGTATCATTGGTGACCTCAAGTCACTGTAAACTTCACTTCCTCTTGGCTTTGATGAGACGATAAGAACTAGAAAGCTTGAATGGATGCTGAAAGTTGCCTTGAGTGTTCAAAGAAGGGATGAGATCAGTCACTCAATGTCTCTGAAATTTACCTAACTTACAAAACATTCTTACCGGGAAAAAATGGGGTGCATTGAAATATCTGAAATTATTATTAAACTAAATACATGTTGTTATTTGATTGCCTACACACTTATTTGGATGCGTAGTATGCTGGGTAAATTTGCAAGGCAAAAAGATGACAGAAATATTTGTATGAAAGCTTTTTTCGCCTTACATTAAGAAAGGAAAAAAGGGAAAAAAATAAAGTCATGGGAAACAAAGTCACATTTTGATACTAGGAGCCCTATCATACACCCGGCGCATTAAGGTGTAAGACGTGTTGGCGTGATTTGTTGCTATTTTCAGACCAGTGCAACAGTAATTGTCACATTTTGTGGCACGTTGTTTAAATAACAAATCCATTTGTGCCCCTTTTGTGGACTCATGGGTGTGCTGTTCTATAAAGAAGGTTTGTTAAGGCTCATTGTTGGCGCGTTGCTAATTTGATGAACTAAAATACACTGCACCATTGACCAACTAAAAGCTGTCCAGCACAGAGTGCGTTAGTTATGCACCTGTGCGGGTCCAAGCGCTTACACATTGCTTAATACACGCAGGATGTACAACAACACACAAATATCTTTACATATGAAAAAAAAATTACAGATTAAAATGTTACAAAAATTATTATTTTCTACATAAAAATAAAAACCACTGCCTCCATGCCTTCTTCACCTCTGGGGGCTTTTTCAGTTTATTCATGACAATTTGCATTTGTATAATGTTATGGCACCACTTTATTTTGATGGTCCATTTGAGTATTAGTAGACTGTATGCTTAATATCTGTTGATACTGCTTAGTGTTTAATTTGTGAATTGCAGGGTCCTGGAACAGATCGGGGTAACGGATCCGGCATGTTACCTGAGGATGGAGAGGTGTCGCGGACGAAAGTGAAGAGGGTTGGGGAGTTGCGAAAGAAAGTGAAAGTAAACAGCGGACGGGGAGGAGGGAGGTTGAGGAGGGGGATCGGTAAAATGAGATGCCGGATCAGATTTCAGAGGTGCCGGATCCGGATCCAGCATGCTCTGGCACAAATTAAGCCCTGATACTGTTCCTTCAACAGACATTTAACTTAATTTAAGAAACTTTGCAAGTACATGTCAACTTACACTAACCCTAACCCCAACCTAACACTTATAATGTTACTTATAATGTAATGAGAATTAGTTGGCATGTAGATGCAATGTAACTTAAATTTAACAAACGGGCCATGAAAATAAAGTGTGACCAATGTTATTATTATTATTTATTTGCATATTTATATTTGCTTTAATTAAGACAAGTTTTGATTTGTCCACCTGTCTGGACATATGGGGCATAGGAATAAGACGTGTGTTTGGATATAATAACTTATTTTTTAACCACATTTTCTGGAAATTAGAACGGAATTTAGAAAAAGTTTTGAAACAAATCTTTGCGCTTAACAAACAAAATTAAATATTTAGGCTAATGGATGTCTTCAGTGGAGTGTACAACACCGTTTCCTAACTCCACAAAGGTAAAGGAGTAAAGTAAAGAGTAAAAGTAAAGTAAAGAGAAAGTAAAGAGGCCAAATGGAGGAGGTTCGTTCTTTATCGCCGTGCTGCAGATGCTCTGTTTAACTGTTTTCTCGGGAGTGAAGCGTTCAGTTTGTCCACTTACAAAGTCCGCCAATGTGAATAGCAAATGTGCCATGGCGTGACGCAACTGACTCTTAAAGGGAATGGGAGATGAGACTCTGATTGGTTTAATGCCTGTTATGCTCAAAACACACCCATAACTCATTAAGTGAATAAGCACAACCATGCGCCAGGGATTAAAATAGCAAAAGTGACTCAGACACGGCCTTAATGCTTTTGCGCCATGTGCTTTAGATTCTGCACCTAGATCATTAAATAGAGGTCTAAATGTTCAGTTGTGAGATAAAGTTGCACTTACATAACAAAAAAGACATTTTAAGAACTAAAATCACACGATGTAAATTCACAAAGAAACTAATATGCCATTGCAATATAAAGTAACACTTGCAGGAAAAATGTAGGTGATAAAAATAATGTAGTTGCAATTAAGAAAAAATAACAATTGTGAGAAAAAAAGTCATATTTAAAAAAAATGTGTTTCAATGATGAGATGCAACAAAAAACACTGTGAAAGTCACAATAACAATAAACTATTTTGCACAACTGTAAGAACAAATGCACAGCCTTAATAATGTAGCAATTACATTTGCAACATCACACTGTGACAAAGTTGCAATTCAAATAGGAAATAAGAAATCCCTGTGCGATAAAGTTTTAATTACAACAGATAGTGACAATTTTAAATCACAATTATGTGAAATGTTTAATAATGGGTGAGATCTGAAATATAAACATTTACATTTCTCTATTTTAGGGCGACAAGGTGGCTCAGTGGTTAGCACTGTCACTTCACAGCAAGGTCACTGGTTCGAATCCCGGCTGGGCCAGTTAGCATTTCTGTGTGGAGTTTGCATGTTCTCGCTGTGTTGGCGTGGGTTTCCTCCGGTTGCACCGGTTTCCCCCACAGTCCAGAGACATGTGGTATAGGTGAATTGAATAAACTAAATTGACCTTAGTGTATGTGTGTGAATGTGAGTGTATGGGTGTTTCCCAGTACTGGGTTGCAGCTGGAAGGGCATCCGCTGCGTAAAACACATGCTAGATAAGTTGGTGGTTCATTCCGCTGTGGTGAAAATTACTGAATTAATGAATTTATCTATGGTGTAGATAAAATGGGAAATTGTTTCGTTCCTCTGAGCCAGAAAGAGGGTTCCAGAGAAGTTTTCAACATGCCTTAAATGTCAATCTCAGACAAAAAATATTTTTAGGCCATAGACCACAATGGTCTCTGGATAGCGCACAAGGTAATTTAGAAGAATTCCCACAATCTTTACAAAAATTGTTCTTAGGGATCTAAAAAATCTCAGAAAGGGTGCAGGGGCATAATGTGTGTGTTTTGTCTTAATAAGCCTTTTAAATATCAAATGCAAAGCCAGGTCAAAGTGCTGACGGAGCTAAACTGAACATGGACATTTTCCAAGATCTAGAGCAGCTGCTTGGGGTCTTTTCCAAATCCAAGCACTTTCCAAACTGTATGCCGCTCCATGGAGTGGGAACACTACAGTTAAGCAAAGCAAGGATCCATCAAGACGTGCAAACAGAGATTAGACAACAGAGAATAGACTGATGAAACTTGTTAAGGTTGGAAAGACCTTTTCCATGCCGCTTCCTAACAAAGCCCATCTGCGTTCCTAAAACTTTTCAAAAAGCCATTTGTTTAGATGTGCTTTTGACCAAGAATGGCTGCACTGAATCATTCCCGTCTCAAAAGAGCATTTTTTTGCTGTGACACTGACTATGTGAAAATACGTGGCCATCCAGATGGAATCAAACTTTGATTAACATGAAACGTGACAGATGGTTAAAAAAAAAAAGAGGTTTTATTTTTGATCTGAGCCTTCATGGCATTGCATTATGGCTGTCTGACCCATCACCTCACATATCTTCTCGTGTCAAACATAAGGACAACATGGTGACCTAATCACTCTCAGCTGTGAGAGAAATTGAAAAAGATAACTCAGTGCCCAAACTGCTTAAGCCTGCATGCTGATATGAAGCAGCTGGACACAAAGAGAGAGAATGGGCTGAGCAAATGAACATGGAGGACCTACAGTGTTATCACTCGTCATTTCTTTGGCCTCACCTCGTGTATTACGTTTCTTGAACCAAACATCTAGTATCATGATGAACGATGACATGTTGAGAGAGTCATTGATAAAAGGGTCACAACATGGCATGATGCTTATGATTAAATTACTTATAAGTTGTGGGTTATTGTAACACAGCACTGAATGTATTGTTCCTCACTAAATATCAGTGAGGCTCTTAATTTCCGTCTGGCCAATTTTTATCTTATTAAATTTATTTCAGGGTTAACACATAAGTTAAGCTTAACCATAAGTATTTGCGGCATAATGTTAATGACCACAAAACTTTTGACTTGTTACTCATTTTAACACTACAGTGAGAGATTTGGAACAGAAAATAAATGGGGCCAGTTTTTGGAGGATTTAATGCACTAGTTCACCCAAAAATGAAGGTTCTGTTATTAATTACTCACCCTCATGTCATTCTCTGAGACCTTCTGTCATCTTAGGAACACAAATAAAGATTTTTTAGATGAAATCCGAGAGCTCGCTCATTCTCCATAGATACCAAACAGTCCCAAGATGTTCTAGAAGTCTAGAAAAATAACATAACACTGTTTAGTCACTTCAGTGGTTCAACTGTAATCATGCAACGTTCCAAGAACGATTTGTACATTAAAAAAACTGTAAAAAAATTGACTTTTCACCTATGTCTTCTGCATCAGATTAATGTGCGTTTACTACATGCAATATGTGTCATATTGCCTGTAGTTAACGCGCACCCAAGTGATGCAGTACAGAAGATAAAGGCAAACAAAGGTGTTTTTATAGCTTAAGCTTGGCACAATGGGGTATAAATGGGGCCAGTTTTTAGAGATGACACCACAATGATTGGTCTAATCAGCAATAATGATGAGACTGCCTACAGGGAGGAGATACAGCATCTGGCCACTTGGTGCACCAACAATAATCTGCTCCTTAACACCGAAAAGACCAAGGAGCTCACTGTGGACTTCAGGAAGGGACGAACAGGTTCACATGATCCCATCTACATCAATGGGATGGCCGTTGAGCCTGTCTTATCCTTCAAGTTCCTGGGTACCCACATCTCAAAGGACCTTTCCTGGACCACCAACACCTCCAGCCTGGTCAAGAAGGCTCACCAGCGCCTATTTTTCTTAAGGCAACTTAAGAAGAACCAGCTGTTATCAGCCGTCTTGGTGAACTTCTACCGCTGCACAATAGAAAGCATCCTGACCAACTGCGTCACAGTCTGGTATGGAAGCTGCTCTGTTGCGGAGCGTAAGGCACTGCAGCGGGTGGTGAAAACTGCCCAACGCATTACAGGGTTCACACTGCCAGCCATAGAGGACATCCAGAAGAAACACTGTCTGCGCCGAGCATGCAGTACATCTTAAGGATTCCTCTCACCCTGCTCACAGACTGTTTTCTCTCCTGCCTTCCAGCAGGTGCGGCAGGCTCCCCCGGACAAAAACCAGTAGACTAAGGAACAGCATTTTCCCCAGAGCTGTCTCCCTTTTAAACTCTGCCCCCCACTGACTTTTTTTGCCCCCCTAATACACACCACTCTCCTCATAACTTATACTCCTCACAATCACTGCACTATTTAACAATAGCACATATAAAAATTGCACATATTCATTGCACTACATTGCAATTACTGATTTATTTGAACTGTACATACCCACTGTACATGTTTATTTATAATTCACTGAACATATACATTTGCAAATATTTTTTATCTATCTGCACACTTCTGATTATTAATAGCAACCTGTACATATATCCATCTATTGTAAATCTCTGTTCATAGCTAATACAACCTGTATATAATGTTCATAGTACATCCATTTGTAAATATCACCATAGTTTTTCTATAACTGCACTTTATAACTTATTTCCTGTGTCCTGCACTTGCTGCTATTGCACTCCTGGTTAGACCTAAACTGCATTTCGTTTCCTTGTACTTGTACATGTGTAATGCCAATAAAGTTGAATCTAATCTAAACTATATGCACACAGACTTTTAATTTCAGCCAGCCAGCCTCAGCGCTTCCAGTGAACTGTCTTTCTATTATAAAATTGGCACGTTTGAGGTCTGATTTCTTTAAAAATCAATGATCTTAACTGCCAGATAGATATGTGATATAAGGTGGGTCTCAGACCGGACAAGAAGAACTGCATTAAATCTCATTTTCCCCCGCCATGTCTTTAAAATATGACATTTAAAATACCCCAGTATTTTCAATGGAGTTTCGATGTTCGCTGACTTATCCTTACGGTGCTACTGTAGAGGTTACACGGTCTTCTTATTTTACGCTTGAACAACTAAATAAATGCTTAAGTCTATTTAACTGAATGTATTGTAATTAAATTTCAACATCGATGCTGTAAAAGGAACCTTATGAAATTGAAAATAGTCATATTAAGCTTTCACCGGAAGACTGTTGCTATCTATTGAGGATGAGGGAGCTCTCAGATTTAATATAAAATAATTGAATTCTCTTACTAAGATGAACAAAAGTCTAAGGGGATTGAATGAGTAATTAATAATAAATTTGAACTAAAGTTGAACTAAACAATTAAAAGCAAGAAAGAAACTTGAAAATGATATGGTACAACTTACCATAAGGTTTCTTCTGTAAACTCATTGTTTATTTGTTAAATTTTAAACGTTAATGTAATGTTTATAATAATTTGATCTAAGAATAAACAATACTTTTACAGATTGTATTAACGCTAGTTTGACATTTATTAATGCATTATTAAAATCCCAATTCATGCTTGTTAACACTGATTAATGCACCATGAATTAACATGGACTACGATGAACAACTTTATTTCTACTACCTTACATTTATATTTAGTCATTTAGCAGACACTTTGCATTAAAATGACTCACAAATAAAGACCATTATTACAGTTTTTTATCTCTTCATGTTATTATTGTCGTTTTAGACAATTAGGACTGCACTGAAGGGAAGGGCAAACGTAAATTTCATTGTATTTTGTACAATGACAAAAAAGATTCAGATTCTGAATTGCAACTAACATTAGCAAAGATGTATAAATACTTGAATAAATGTATATGTAATTGTTTGGTCATGTTAGTAAGTACATTAATAACAAAACTTTTCTGTAAAATGTTACCAAACTATGTTATTTAACATGGATCTTACAATAAAAATAACCTCAAAAGCACATATTCATCTTAGTTAGTTGCTTAATTTCAACATTTACTGAAATTGCAAGAATTTTATTCAACAGACTTGAGCTAACATGAACTAATCAATAGTATTTTTCATAACTAATGTTAACAAATATTGATAAGCAATGTAACAAATGTATTATGGGACCTTGTCCCCTGCTCTGACAACTTTTGATATTGGAAAATTGCATTATACTGACGTTTTACTGACAACAAATTATACAAGATAAGATATTTAGCATCTGCTAAGATATCAGGATCTGTTGCACACCAAATCATGACAATCTGTGAAATCCGACTCATACTGAGACACTACAGCCCATGCTGCACTTTCATTTTATAAATGTA
The DNA here is from genome assembly GCA_903798205.1 of Danio tinwini. Lineage (NCBI taxonomy): Eukaryota > Metazoa > Chordata > Actinopteri > Cypriniformes > Danionidae > Danio > Danio tinwini. The sequence goes on along the minus strand of CAIGQZ010032461.1, from coordinate 2,643,622 downwards.
ATCTAACAGCACTAAATAGGTTTTATTTATATAAAAAATAAATAATGCCAAACAGCATTTTAGTATTGGCAAGAAAGACTACCGCAGCAAGCTTACTCATTATCTCTGCCTGAGTCAGATATCTAATATGAAGGTGAATATGAATGATTCCTCTGTAGCGTCATCAAACCACAACTTTGTTATTGTTTTGAAAAAAATGACCTTAAGCAGCAAATTACATTCTGAGTCTACTTCCAATGTACTGCCTCAATTTAAAAAGAAAACAAGGGTGAGTCTAAATTTTGGTGGTAATCCCACAAGGGCTGTCAGTTAAATTGAACTTGTATTAACTATTCCTTTAATCATAGTTTCTAAGAGGCCAATCAGATTATGCCTCATCATTTCTTACAGACTGGAAATGTCTTTGTCAGAACTGTACATCTTTACATCAAAGCCATGTGCCTGTAGAAGGAGGAACCATGGGGAAAATGTGCTTGGCCCCTCCAGATGCAGTGGCCTGGCCTTTTGTCATATCATATATAGCTTAGAATTCTGGGTCACAAACTCTATTCTCTGGTTGTCACAGGGATGAGAATGGCCAGGCCAGAGTCCTGCTGACAGGAGCTCGGAAACCCGGGACTGACTGTGACTTCAGCCACTCAGCATCTGACAGGATCGCAGCGGTGCACGCCGAGGCCCCTCTGGAGGAAAACGGCAGCCCAAATTACCTCTACGCTCCTGTGTGTGAACGTGAGCATTCATTGAAAAGAGACCAAAAGGAGGGGGAAACAGGACTGAAAGAAAGACCTGCTGAGAGAAATCCTCGATTTATTAGGAAAAAAAACACAAGCTTCCATCCAAAAGCGTAGTCGGAATACAGTCAACCTGGCTGAGCTTCAAGACATCCGTGGTGGTGATGATATTAGCCTTCGTTCCTTACAGATAGCATAAATTGTAACTTGGCTGTCTGAACATGAGAAGATTAGTCATCTTTTGTGAAATGGTGCAGAGGCAGTGCTTCCAATCACTGTGATTGACAGCTTTTCAGTACAAAACATCAGAAGCTGTTCTTGCGTGTCAGATGATCCAACAATCATAGATGGAAAGTTTGTGGGAAATGTAATTTATAATTGCAAAGCAGTAGAGCTCCTGGCACAATCTGAGAAAAACGTTCCTCATTAGTCCATACCTAAACTATTCTGAAACCACAACAAACTATCAAAAAAGGCTTATCCTTTTTTATCATTACTATTATTTATTTTATTTAAATGTCAGAATTTGCAATGTCCAAAACAGGAAAAGGTTGTAGCTACAGTTTTAGAAAACAAAACAAAAATATGTTTGATGGTGTTTTATAATTAAACTGTTTATATTTTGCAAATCTTTGTTAAAAGAAGCCCTGGAAAGTTGACATCTGCCTTTATAAATGTTCAAAACGCAGAATATCATGATTAATTTTCTCTTTCTTTCCCAGGATTAATGACATTCTGGCCACAGATTGTCTTTTGTGTATGCTTTAGTTGTGAACTGGATGGCTGGAGAAGTACAGGAAATATCAAATGACAACGGGCTGAAATTCCTATACTTGTATACCCTGAAACACTCATTCCTCAGGAAAAGGCAAGTGAAGAACAGCTCTTTATTAAACAGCAAATCCTTGTTTGGGGCCATAAACATTGTATGAAACTCTAAAAAACATGTTTCATAAGCTTAGTCGGCAATAAAAGGAATGCAGCTTTGATTAAACCAAACACAAAATTGAAAGATGTTGTGCACTGACATTAGTATACTACAGTATCATTTATTTTCCTTTGGCTTAGTCCCTTATTTATCAGGGGTCACAAACCAACTATTCCAGCATATATTTTACACAGCAAATGCTGTACCAGCTGCAACCCAGTACTGGGAAACACCTATACATTCTGACATTATAACACACACTCATGCACTATGGCCAATTTTGTTTACCCAATTCACATAGCGCATGTCTTTGGACTGTGGAGGAAACCAGAGCACATGGTGGAAACCCACATAAACACGGTAAGAACATGCAAACTCCACACAGAAACGCCAATAGTATATTACATTTAATACTACCATCTTCAGAAAGGCACTGAAAAGCAGTCTACAGACAAAAACTAGCTTTTCAGAATCACAAAATCCAAAGAAGGGTGTAAAGCACAGCATTTTGAGTGTTGAGAAAAAGTCGCCTGGGAAGTTCATATATGTCAAAGGTCACCGTGCTGCATATGAAAGATTAGCACAGGCCAGGGTTTTAGAAACATATTACTAACACTGTTGTTGCAGCAGCTATGACATCTTCTATTATTTCATCCCAGTCAAAATGAGCTGTAGGCCAAAAGCCCTTTCTATCTTTTTCTCACATTTCAACAGTCTCTGTTTAATTTAGTCAGGGCTGTTCATACTTCACACTATTATCAACAGACAAAGTGGACCAAGTATCAATTGAGGTATAATTACAAACTGTTTGCAATATTTACCTTTTAGTTGAACGTAAACACACTGCACTTAATATTTAAAAGTTCCTGCATCATCAAGGTTGTTAAGGAGATTGCCTTTTGTTACTTTCCAACTAAATGAATCCTCATATAAGAGCTCCAGACATACCTGTTCTTGTATAAGTGAATTACTGAATAATTCATTCAGCTGATTCATGCTATGCACCCTGAATGTGCAGCACTATTACATGTGCAGTTTTATGATGTGCAGTATCACATCTCAAATCTGTGGATTTACAGGAAGACTGAAACAGTTCCGATCAGTGGTTCACAATCCTGGTCCTTGTGACTTCCGCACTGCTTATTTTGCAGGTCTCTTTTGTTTACCACACCTGATTTAAATAACCAGTTCATTATAAGAGAGCTCCAAAAAGAAACTGGCTACGTCCAAAACAATTACTACTCAGTAGGTACTGCATTTGAATTGAAATGCACTACTCTGACAGTAGAAAAGTATGTTCTATTCAGTATGTATGTGAGTAGTATGAATGGAACTCAGACGTACTACATCCGCCATTTTATCATCATCATGTGACCTACTCATGTGAGTTGCGCCACTTCACTTCCATTCATGAATTCTCTCGTGGGGCATCATAGGATAGCATAGCGTCCACTTTAGAATCTCTCTGGAAGTAGTAGGTCATTTGAGTACTTCTCGCATACTGATTTTCTAATTCTTTGAATTTGAACATACTACTCGGCTCGCATATTGTTGTTAGCTTATATATAGCATAGAAGTATGCGATTTAGGACGCAGCCTCTATGATCAGATCGACATGTTCCCTACATGGTTCACTGCCAAAGGGGTACACAAGTAAAAGTATTTTATAGATACTTCTGTCATGACAAGTCTGATAGTAACAAGTCTGACAAGTCTGATTTAGTATGATAATAAATACGTATATTGCAATGTTGACATGTTTGGTCTTGGCAGTATAGAGCTGCTACACTCTCAGAAAAAAGGTACACGGTGGTACAAATAATGTTCCTTAAGGAACAGTTTTGTACCTTTGTAAAAGTTGTACCTTATATGTTACAGAAAAGACCACTATGATACTGTTCTCTACCTTTTATGGTACAATTGAAATGAAGGTACACAATTGTTCTCATAAAAAAGGTACATAAGTGTTGGACAACTCCAATAAATAAATATTACTGGAAAGGCAAAGTGATTTTATGAATAATTTCAATATTAAAACATGAATCATCATTTAAAAGCATATGTTTAAAGAAACTCATAAACATTAATTATTCTGTTCTATAATACAAAACAACTGGTAAAACAAAACTATAGGTATTGCAAACTAAACATTTAAGGTGTTTTTAATAAACATTTTCTGATAAATACATTTTCAAGATTGATATCCGCACCTTTTGGCGTTTGCTTTCCACTCACACGTGAGCTGGCAAAAGTCCTGCATATGCAAAGTGTTTATGCAGATATTTTAGTATTGTAAAACTAATGAAACATTGTGCATATCTCATTATAATACTTTAGCATAATTATATTTTTATTTAAAAATAAAGTTAATAAATTACTTTTAAAAGGGTATTGTGTGAAATTTAAAAAAAAAAAACAACATAGGAGAATGTATTTCTGTAACATTTTTTGTAAAAAAAATTTTGTGAAATGTTTAGGAAAAATAGATCTTTTAATTTATGTTAAAGTATTTTTCATTCTTTAATGTAAATGGAAAAAGCGCATTTACACAAAAAGAAACTTTTAAAAAAAATATTGTTTAAAAATGTATTTGATATTTTATATTTACTGAAAATAAATTGACTTTTTTGGATTTTGAATCTAGCAAAATGTCTTTAAATAGTTCTTGAAGGAACACAATTGACACTGTTAAGGTACAAAGTGTCTTGTCACTGTAGTGGTACCTTCATGGATCAGATTTGTACCTTTGATGAAGGTACAATATTGTATCTGCAGGTTTTAAAAACCAAAAGTACATTTTGGTTTCCCATGGTACAAATCATGTCCTTAAAGTTACAAACAGCAATGTTACAAATTTGTTTCTTTGTCGTAAGGCACAATTCTGTTCAATTAAAAAGGTACTGCCCCAGTGACACGGGTTTGTACCTTCTTTGGTACAACATTGTACCATTTTTTCTGAGGGTGTACCCTACTGCTGCTGCTTTGATTAATATGGGAGAGCAAATAGAGTGGAGGTACTATGACGTCACCTTGTAGGCTAATTGGCTGCTAGCATAAAACTTTTGCTAGCAGCCAATAAGCCTTTGCTGCTTTTGGATAGTTTTACGGGGGAAATACATTTTGTTTTGCTTTACGGTTGTTGTAAAAGTTTTAAAACTGGATGTATAAATGTGCCTACATAGTATTATAATAAGACATGTTTAAATAAGAGTATTACTTGCTTGCATACAGCCCGCTTACCTTAGTAACAGATGACAGAAATGAGGAGATGAGGCGTGAGGGACAAGTCTGATGTTATATGCCTGCAAGTTCCATCATGGACACAGAACAACATTCAATATTCTTTTTGTCACCGAGTTCAGCGAAAAGCAGCCCATACAGTCACATATGCTATAAATTTTAAGAAAGGAGTGTAAATATTGCAGTTATGACAGAGTAAAATGTGTTTAGATAAAAAAAAAAGGACGAGAAATCTATTGATCACGTTAAAATGACAATTAACATGTATGTGTTTTTACACATTTATTCACACGTTTGCATTACTGAGAGCAGGAAAAAGACAGACTGCACTGGTGAGCAGTATCTTCATAATATTGTTTAATTAAAATAAATGGTCAACAAATGACCGATCCTGACAGCCTTTACAAGTGAAGGAATTATCTACACACAATATAAATTCCCAATTAGAAAAATACTACAAACTATAAAAAACTACTCATGAAAATACTTTAATCACAGACAAATCCAAATGCCCAACACAAGCAAGCTGCGCTCCAGACTAGTTCAGCTTGATGACATATAATGTCATATAATGACAGTCTGTAGTCCCGTTTAGCAACTTGATAGCAACCGTCTTTTTAAAGAAGCATAACTGATTTAAAAAAATCAAGAGTATGATGGGACTGATGTGTTTTATGTCATAGAATAAAACGTGAAAGTATATTGAGTTTCTGTTAGCCACAGACCTTATTTAAGCGATTTAACTAATTTTCCATTGAAAAAACCCATTGACTTTGGTACGAGGGAACCGGAACGGCTAAAATGTTTACTCGCTTCCGGATTTTTGCATACAAATTGATGTCATAGTTCCCCCACTCTATACCAAGACCTGCTACTACCACTATACACACAGACATGCCATTTGAGAATATAACACGCTGCTGCTGCAAATATTATATGTAATTCCCTTAGCAGATCTAAACACAGGTGGAGCTGGGGTGGAGGAGTCTCCAAAAACGCGCTACACCTGAATAGCATAGAATGATACAGGCTGCTTCCGAAAATGCATACTTCCATACTTTATAGTACTGTAAAAACAGTATGAGAGCCGAGTAGTATGTCCAATTCATAGAATCCGAAAAACAGTATGCGAGAAGTACCCAGATGACCTACTACCTCCGGCGAGATTCTGAACTGCATCAAATGCGAGATTATCATGATGTGCCATGAGAGAATTCATGAATGGAAGTAAAGTGACTTAACTCACACGAGTAGGTCACATGATTATGACAAAATGGCGGATGTAGTATGTCTGAGTTTCATTCATACTACTCACATTCATACTGTAAAGAACAAACTTTTCTAATGACTGAGTAGTACATTTAAATTCAAATGCAGTAGCACTGAGCAGTAGGCGGTTTCGGACTCAACCACAGAGCATTTAAAATGATGAGAAGCAAGCTCTTTGGCTACTGAGGTGATTGCAACCAATCTCCTGCCCCATGTATTTAATGACGCAGGAGCCGATTAAGTGACCAATCAGCCTGCAGGTGCATAGAGATTTATTGCAGAAATCGCACTTAGTTAAGCACAATTACTAAGAAATACACTAGACAACTAGTCATTTGAATATTTGTTATTTGTACTGACGCCACCAGAAAGGTTGGCCATATAAAGAGGCAATTTTTTTTTTATTATAAATCATTTTGTGAAGAACTGAAGAAAAACAATCCTTTATTGATTGACTGATAATATGTCCCTGTCAATATTATTATTGTGAAAAGGAAGAAAATTTGTTGGCATCATACTGCCCCGTTGTGTTCATTTTACCTAGAAACTGCAGCTCAACATGCGTTGAAGCACGTTTTTGCAGTTTCACAAAATGTAGGCTAAAGCACATATTTCCAATGAGCCTGTGTTGCATTAAATGGGTGACTCTTTATGAGTGTGTCCCTGAATCACTCATTTAGCTGATTCATTCAAACACATAGTTCCTTGTCCCTGACCCAAATGGCCAATCATATGGGTGTAATATCCATCATTTCCAATTTTAGAAGGGTGCTTAAGAGTCCCCCTATTGTGAGGCAGTGATTTGTTCCTAAATAAATTAGTGCTGTTGAATGAATCGC
>CAIGQZ010032461.1:2624164-2636605 GCA_903798205.1 Danio tinwini | reverse complement strand
ATGCTTTTCATTGGTGGAGCAAGAAGAGACAAAGTAACTGGAAACATTGTGTCTAGCTCATTGAACTATTGTACAAAAGCATGGTCTTAATAGACTTAAAAAGGTAGTGTATTCATGTACACTACCATCACTTGATATAGCATGAATGCTTTTGTTTCAAGACAAAGAGATTTTTCTGTCCTAATTTGTTGTCACAGTCACTGCCTAACAAAGAGCGCAGTTTAGGCATGTTGCATTCATGTGGCTGTGCACCTCTTCATTATTAGACTCTGCATCTGGCCTGAAGAAATTGTTTAGGACAGGTAATTATCAACGATCAGGGCAAAGGAAAAATTCCACAAATAATGCCATTGTAATGAGGCCTTGAAACTTGGCAGGAAATCAAAGAGCAAATAGTTGCTTACCCCATAATTCAGTTGACCCACCTAGTTCAAAATAGTTCCTTAATAAATTTAGCCCTTAAATTTTGCTGCTCACACTGTATACTGCAAATACTCTGAAAAAATGCTTAGCCATCTTAAATTGAAGGCAGATTCTCTCTTGCAGCGCACCACATATAGTCAGTCAATGAGACATCCTATAAGGCTTCAATTTCTTTTCAGCTTTATTTTAACTATTTTACAAGGGTACACTGGTGTTTCTACTTTGTAGTTAGCACACCAAATGCTATGCCAAATCCCTTCTGGGCTTGCGGTTTCCTGCGACTATCCATCTGTACAAGCACTGTAAAGGACTCCAAAGGAAAACACAGATGAACTGATGCAAATTTGAGCTGCAAAGATACATTTCATGTCCCAGGGATATTTCACTTGATTGGGCTGCACATCAGCCTTTGTGCATAGTATTTTATCACATGCAAACATGTTTAAAGTCTCTAAAAAGTGTTTTTTTCTGTCTATAGAGAGGTAAAATGTTGCATAAGAAAAGCTCAAGTACCCTAATGACCTACTTATCTCTGTTTGAAGGAGGGGACAGAAAATGAGAGGAGCTGTGAGCTCAGCGGAAGCTACTGTAACTGATAAAAACATGAAAAAGGAAATGTTCTGTTTTATTACTCGCTGTTATCAAAGCTGCATATAGGAAGTTGTACATTCTCATGGCCACTATGAGTAGTCTTGCTCTACTTCAGTTCCAGTGACTGGACCTGGAAAAAAACTGATGGAAGGATGCCAGTTATGGAACATTCATTCATTCATTTTTTCATTCATTCATTTTCCTTTGGCTTATTGTCTTTTCAGAGGTTGTCACTTTGGAATGAACCACCAACTAACCAAGCATATGTTTTACACTGCGGATGCCCTTCCAGCCAGAACCCAGTATTGGGAAACACCCATACACACTAATTCACACACACACACACACTCATACACTACCGACAATTATCTTACCCAATTCACGTATACAGTATATACCCAATTCACGTATACACATCGTCACCTTGGAATTATAAGGTTCTATCTGCATTCTGAATGATTTTGAGATAATGAGCTTATGTGTGAGTATGTGTTTAACATTTGTTTTTTTTTTAAAGGTTTAAAATGTAAACAACTTATAAAAAAACATCCTATAATGTCAAATAAGTTGTCATTTAATATGTCAATAACTCAATTTTGACAAAAATGTCAGGTAGAACCCTATAATTCTAAGCTGAGACATGTCTTTGGACTGTAGGGGAAACCGGAGCAACCAGAGGAAACCCACGCCAACACCAGAAGAACAAACTCCACAACAATGTCAACTGACCCAGCTAAGACTCAAACCAGCGACCTTCTTGCTTTGTGGCAACAGTGCTAACCACTGAGTCCCGTTGTGTTAAAAAAAAAGCCTGCTATGGAACATGCAATATATAAAATAACATGGCAGCTTGTATTCTGAAAAATATAAAGGGTCCTAAGACTGATCCTTAAGGCACTCCATACTTCACTGGCATTAGTTATTGAGCAGTACTTGACAGTTGTCCAATAGCATCTACATAATCAGATAGGTATGATTCAAATCACTTAAAGCCTGTCTCCGGATACCTCGTGTCAAATAAAATGCATCACTGAGATCTAGTTAGACATAGCTAGACACAGTCTTGGTCAGCAGCTTAAAGTATGTTGTTTGATGATTTTGACACATTTGCTCACTGGAGCAATTTCACAAATCAATTTCAAAACAAAAATTTAACAGAAAAGTTGCACTGAAAATTGCACTTGTACTGTTGCCCTAATTCTATAAATCGATCTGCTTTGTAAATACTAAATTTTCGTGACATGTTGGCAGCCAAATTTTTATCTGTAAAAGCTTGCAACACCCAGTTGACAAAACTTGCTCTCATTGGCTATTGCAAATATCCCATCACAGCAATTTGATACTTTTGATTTGGGATTTGGAGGCGACGCAGTGGCACAGTAGGTAGTGCTGTCGCCTCACAGCAAGAAAATCGCTGGTTCGAGCCTCGGCTGGGTCAGTTGGTGTTTCTGTGTGGAGATTGCATGTTCTCCCTGCGTTCGCGTAGGTTTCCTCTGAGTGCTCCGGTTTCCCCCATAGTTCAAAGACATGCAGTACAGGTGAATTGGGTAGTCTAAATTGTCCAAAGTGAATGAGTTTGTATGGGTGTTTCCCAGAGATGGGTTGCAGCTGGAAGGGCATCCGCTGCGTAAAAACATGTGCTGGATAAGTTGGCGGTTCATTCCGCTGTGGTGACTCTGGATTAATAAAGGGACTAAGCCGAAAAGAAAATGAATAAATGATTTGGGATTTGTGAGTTTCTGACTCACACATGAGAAGTAAAATAATCATAATTAAGGATTTCTGGATGAAATATTAAGTTGCAACAAGCTTCAAATCAGGCAAAAAATCTTCATATATTTTGGACAGTCATTGGCACAACATTGGGGTTGGTTTTAGGGGCTTAAAAACCAAAACTTATGAAATCATTACTATCTTTGAAAACAGTGAATATGAATATTATATGCTCATTGTGTAGACATGCGTAAGAACAAAAGACCAATGACAGGACTGTGTGTGCAAAGTTGAGTAGTTTCTTTTAGTGACTGGTTTAGCATGAACATTAGTTTTTTCATGAATCTATGAGAACAGGGATTGGCAATGTTGTCCTCTTTACAGGTTGTAAGGGAAAGACTTTTATTTTCTTAGTACATCATTTTTGTGTAAACATATTTTAAGCACCTGTTAGTAATGATTTTAATGAGTGCAGCTGCCAAAATCTGTTAATTATAATGAAGTGTTTGCATACTTTCATGTATTTTGATGCGCACAGTGGGGAATCTTTACAAATGAATTGCATTCTATGAAAGATCAGTGAAGTGTAGAGTCTTGAGCTGTGCTGAATCACAAGATAATTGTGGTCATTTTGTTGTAAAGTGAGTATATTAACTAGCTGCACATGCTTAGAGCTTTTAAAGGACGTCACCGGCATTGGAGTTTATTCATGCTGTGAAAAAGACAATAATGATTGTAAATGTCAGCCTTTGAACTCAGAATCGACATTTCCGCTTTAAGAACGCTGCATGCAAAATGTTTGGTTTTTGCTCCTAAATTACATACCCCATAATTTTGTTATTCTTAGTCCAAATTGAGAATTTATTTGAAAGCCACAGAAAAAACAATCCCAGTTGGGAAGAAAATAGCTTAAAATGTTTTTATGCAATTTTCCTTCCCACATATTCCTGTCTCATTCTGAAAGTAATGAAAAAAGGGAAACTCAAAGAAGCATATAATTAAATTAAAAAATTTATTTAATTCAAACTGCAACTAAAGTAATACTACAGAGATGATAGAGGGAGTAATTTCTTAAATTGAGCAATTATGCATTCAATTGAACAAAAGTGACTGTAAAAACTGTAATAAAGACAGTTTGGTTTATAATGTTAAAAAAATATTTCTTTCAAATAATTTGTTTCTTTCAAACTTTCTTTTCACCAATGAGTCCTGCAATTAAAAACAACAACAACAACAACAACAACAACAACAACAATGTTGTTTTAACAAAATTATCAAGAAGTGCAAGTGAATTTTGTTTTCAAGCTTACGTTAAAAAGAAATAATAGAATAGTAGAATTACTGAAGAACCATGGTACACTAACACTGGAACAATGATGCAGAAGATTACAAAAATCATTCATTCATTCATTTTCCTTCGGCTTAGTCACCCCAGTGGAAAGAACCGCAAACTTATCAAGCAAATGTTTTACACAGCGGATGCCCTTTCAGCTGCAACCCAGTAGTAGGAAACATCCATAAACTCTCACATTCACACATATACACTACAGCCAATTTAGTTTATTCAATTCACCTATAGCGCATGTCTTTGTACTTTGGGGTAAACCCGGTGGACACCCCGGGGAAAACATGCAAACTCCACACAGAAATGCCAACTGGCCCAGCAGGGACTCTAACCAATGACCTTCTTGCTGTAAGGGCAACAGTGATAACCACTGAGCCATCGTGTCACCCCTACAGAAATTATATTTTAAAATATAAAAATAAATATAACAAAATATATAATAGTTTTTTATGAGCATAAGGGCTTTTAAAAACTATAAACCTTAACCATGTGAATGCCAATATTAAAATTCTAATGTAAAAATAATCACTAGGAAAAGGAATAAATAATCTGTTTTAATATTTGTTAATCAATATTTGAATGAGATACAACTGTTTGAGTATCTGAAATCTGAGAATTAAAAAAAGCTTTTCAAAATATTGCAAAAGTCACCTTTAAAGTTAAACAAATTAAGTTCTTAACAATGCACATTACTAATCAAAAATTGAGTTTTAATATAATTACAGTACAAAATATCTTTAATAAACATGATCTTTACTTAATGTTCCAATCATTTTTGGCATAAAGAAAAAAGTATGTAATTTTGACCAATATCCAAAAAAATGCTTGCCCAACATAAGACCAGGGTTACACACACTACCAGTCAATAGTTTGGGGTCAGGTTTATTTTTTATTTTCCATGGTTTTTCTTGGTTTTTTTTTAAAGAAGATTATTCTGTTTATCAAAGCAGCAATTACTAAATGTAAAAATGTCATTAACTGCTATATTATTGTATGTAGTTACAAATGAAATTATTACTCCAGTCATAGTTGCTTTTATTACTATTACCATTATTAATAGTCATATTAATAATAACAATAAAATTAATAATTAATATTATAGTGATTTCTGAAGGATCATGTGACTGAAGACTGGAATAATGAAGCTGAAAATTCAGCATTAAAATAACTGGAATACAATATTAAATTATATTATAAACATTTTGTGCACTGTTATTTTATAGTGCTATTTATAATTTATACTGTATTTGTGATTAAATAAATGCAGCCTTGGTGAGCAGGAGACGCTTATTTTTAAACATTTAAAAATTCTACTGAACAAACCTTTTGACCATTAGTGTGTTTTATTATTTATCACATAATCTGTAATTGCAGTTCTCTTTTTGTTCTCTTATGTTCAACTCTATATAAAAAAAACTAAACAAACACTGCTAAATATTTATCATTCAGAATCATCATTCTCATTCATGTTTATAGAGCAGATTGTTGTAGAGTGGGTTGTGAAACCCTACTGGGAATGTGACAACCACCCACCCATCCTGCCAAATGAATGAATATCTAATGGGAGATTTCATCTAACACTGGAAACTTCCAAAAATCGAATGTTCTACCAAGATTCTGAGCTCACAGTTTACCTATGAAGCTATCGTCTTTCTTTTATTTTTGGCAGAGCTGTGTTTGTTACTGTAGTGAGGGTTTCTCAGTAGGTCATAAAGTGCGTGTTTAATCTTGAGGGGCTTCCAGATGTGCAGCTCAGCTCTCGAGGAAGCAGCCTTAGTTGTTTACAATTATTTTTTACTTCCTTCTCATCTTCAAGTTTATAGAAATATCATCCCAATGGTTTAAACAGTCAGTCTTTGTGGTTTGTTTAAATAAATTAAAGCATACAATCTTTGAGACATACCTGAAGTATCTTGCTGTCTGGATTCTCAAAAGAGGCCACAGGCAATATTTAATTGTGATACATTCTTTATGAGAGCTGTGCTTAAATATAATGTTCTATGATCACTATACCATTTATGCAATTTACAGTAAAATGAATCTGCTTTTTAGCGGTTTGGTCAAAGCTTGACTTTGTGCCTCATAAAAGCGAGCTGACTGGGTAACAGTTATAGAGAAAAGCAAAGTGCACCATAAATAAAATGGGAATTACTGCATTTAGTGGAATTTGACCTATTTAACCTCTTTCAAACAACACAGTTTCTTGTTTTTCAAACAGAACAATCAAAAGCATCTGGTTGAGCACATTTATGAAACCCTATGTAAAATCAACCCGACTGTAACCTTTACAGAAGAGAGGGGAAAAGATAAGTGCTTAGTTTGCAATCTCCCAAAACAGAGTGTAATGTTGGCCATGGGCCAACTGTTTGAACTATCAATGTGTATAAGAAAATAAAAAAGAAGGCAACATTCCAAAATATTATTTGATACGCCATGAGCAAAGGTACCAGACAATTCCATATGGATTTTCTGTAAGAGCTATTTTCATAACACGTAACTTTTTGAATGATGCCAGGGACATTATTGTATTTTAGTGATTTTAACATGTTGCTAGTACTTTCATTCATTCATTTTCCTTAGCCCTTTATTTATCAGGGGTTGCCACAGTGGAATGAACCGCCAACTATTCCGGCATATGTTTTACGCAGTAGATGCCCTTCCAGCCACAACCCAAAACTGGGAAACGCCCATACACTCTCACATTCACACACACACACACACACACACACACACACACACACACACTCATACACTATTGGCACTTATGTTTACTCAATTAATTTATAATGCATGTCTTTGGACTGTGGGGGAAACCGGAGCACCCAGAGAAAACCAACGCAAACACGGGAAGAACATGCAAACTCCACACAGAAATGCCAACTGGTCCAGCCAGGATTCAAACCAGTGACCTTCTTGCTGTGAGGCAACAGTGCTAACCACTGAGCCACCATGCCACCCTTTGCTATAGTTTTTTTATACTTTTTTTCCATTAAGTACTTAGTTATTAGAAACTATTGCTTATTATCTTGTGCCTTTAAAACAATGGAACTAGCAGAATTCTATACTAATTAGAATAGTGGTCAATGTAACCGTTCATATAAGACTTTTGATTGAATATGTCATGTCATATTTACATTTAAAGCTTCTATTGAAATTTTAGAATTAAGCTTTAAATGTCAAATTCTAAATATTTTATGAAGTCATTACCCCTAAAATTTTAAGATTTTTTTGTAATATAGTCTATAATTATGTACGATATACTAGAACTTGTCTCTGAACGAACGTATCTCACTTTGTCCAGCAAGTGAGAGAGTCCCATTTAGACACTTCGGACAGTTTTATTTATCCAATTCACCTATAACACATGTGGGGGTAAGCGGAGCAACTAGAGGAAACCCACACAGACACAAGGAGAACATGCAAACTCTATACAGATAGGCCTCCTGGTCCTGTTCTCCTGGACCTTCCTGCTGTGAGGCAACTATGCTAACCACTTAAACTGGTTGTACACCAGGTCATGTCTTTACATGGTTGTCTATATATTACTAAGCAATGCGAACTAACGTTGAATGGCAGCACCGGTGTACCCTCATAGAAAACCATTTTAAAAGGCATGGCATGGCGCAGTGAGGTACGTCTGGTATTCTAACCCCTTTAGCCTCTAAGTCACAATAAAAAAGAATAAACGCTAGTAGTTAATAATTAAAAACTAGTTTATTTTATTAATTTAATGTTTAAATGGCTTGCCATGCATTTTGCGTCTTCACAGGCTTATCCAGCATTACTATGCTTTATTATGACATCAGCTTCTTCTCTTTAAGTAGAGAGAGAGGTGATATATGGTGCCAACATTGAGTCTAGACATGCTACAGTGGAAACACATGGCATAAGCTCATCTGGGATATGCTGTACATTCAAAATGTCTGCCAAATGTCTTGTGACATTGGGAAATGTTTAATCAGTGTCTAAAACCACATGCTTGTGGTAATTATAATCACCACAGTCAATCCTGAAGCACGAAAGGAAAATAAATTCAATTTTGTGCCTTAGGTTCAACAAAAACCAGTTGGTTAGACTCTTTTTTTATAGATGATTGCATGTGGAGTTGATTGATGCCTCGCAACTAAATTATTGAAGATATTTTGAATAAGAAAGTTATTGACAATCTTGCATTCAACATTTTTTTTGTTTATTAAGACTCAGTAAATGCACCAAAATATACATACATAGCAAAATATGTGCAGTAGAAAACACTGCTATAAAAAAGCTAAAATAATTTTTAGAATCGATGCATTTTTTCCAACCCACGTTAATGAAAAAAATATAGCAGAACATGGTTTTACTGTGTACAACAAATTTATGTTTATGCTAAGTTTAAGCTTACAATCAAGACTATGTTCATCTATCATTGTTATTCCCCTATTATTTCCCTCTGATTTTAGGGATGACTTATCAGTAGAGTTAGCTTTAGAGGTAGGGATTACGTTTAGACTAAATTTTCTGACAGGACTGATGTTCCAGGATCAACAAAATATGTTGACCCAGGAATGTCTTACTCTGCAAAATCGGAATGTGCCCAAAACTGCAGGCCTGTGTTGACTTTATTTTTGACTAAAAATGATGTTATGTTGCTTGTTTCATGTTTTGTGGCAGTTAAATGCCTATTCAGAAAGATTTCCTGTGAATCTGGATTATCACATGTTTGAAATGTGTTGAAAAACTATTAGGAGTAACCAACAAAAATGCTCATTGAGAAAAATAAACTTTTTTAATTGGGAAAAATTCTTGGTGCATTACTTTGTGTTAAATTCAGATGTACCAGCATTGCTCATTTTCCCAGGAATTATGTCAATGACAAGAAGCAATTAGCACAGCGAATGTCCTCTGGCCTACATACAGTACACCCATGCTGCTCATCTGCTCTCTCACGCCAAAGGATGTGCGGAAGTGTGGCCTCCTGGGATAGAGTTATATTACAATTTTTTTAAGCATCACTTGAGTTTTTTGCTTGACAAGTACAGCAGATTCTTGATTTCTGCGCATTTTTTGCAGAAATATCCATTGTAATACTAATCAGATATCTGTACATAATAATAGAAGTATGGAGACTTTTTGTCTCACAGTTCAGACTTTTTTTCCTCCTAACTGTAGCGTTTTAACTTGTAATTCTAAGTTAAAATCTTACAATTCAAACTTTTCAGCTTCCAATTCCTCATAATTTCTTAAGTTATAAACATTAATTGATGGTTTACATGTTGTTGTTTTTCTGTTTGCATCTTTAAATGCTTTTTTCCCTAATAATTTTCAGCTTGTCTCATCATTTTGACACCTTTTTTCTTTAGAATTCTGTATTCTGAGCGTTTTCCTAGAATTGTCTTGATACACACACACATATCTTGTTTATATCTTACAATAATTTTGCATTTAAATCTTGAAATTATCAAAATAAAAGTGCAGTTGTCAGAACTGTAAATGATCTTTTTGCTATAATATATTTGTATTCTGTGGCAAAATAAGATTCCACATTTATGTAAAGATCAGAAGGATTTTTAAACATGAGGTACAGTTTAAGATGGTTTAGAGACATTAAAAAAAAAGCTATGCTCTTCATTTTAATCTATAATGTGTTCCTGAATGATTTATGACGAGGAACAAAGAAAGTCAAAACCCAAACATTTTCAGCAGCTATCTTTACCTTGATAGCTTCAACAGATACCCAGTGTACCGCACACACAGCCCAGCGCACAACACCTCATTTTAAACTGACACTTCAAACAAAAACAACATATTGAAGTACAGATATTTTTCCTCCTGCAGTTATACAGAGAAAGAAAGGAAGACTCAACACAAAGTATATAGTTGAATTTATGTTCAAAACTTCTACTCTATGCTATAAAAATCTAAATATATCTGAATATAAAAATGGAATGTCTATTTTTTTCAAGCATCTTATGCAGCATGTACTTTCAAACTCTTGTTTAACTGAAATCACTCTAAAGAATGCCTTTCAATGAACAAAATATTCCACGAGTGTGGAGGAGTGCATTTTGTGGCTTGAAAACCCCCTCAGAGCAAATTCGCATATTCTTCATTATCATGATTTGTAATTAACAGTTTTAATTAGAAGCCACGCTTAATCCTAAATCTCACAGCGGGTGACCACAACCCTCAAACACTCAGACAACCAAACAGGCCTGCAATTCTGGAGAATATGAAGGAATCATCAACTCTTTGCTCACTACTATAGATAATCTGTCTGCAAGATCCAAAGCAGATTTAGACGTGAGCTTGTGGGGAATATCAGTTTACCAGTCTAGTGTTAAAACCGTTACAGTGTAGTTTGAGTCGGTTGTGGTGAAAAAGCATCCAGAAAATGCTTTAGAGTGAGGAAACGATGTGAACTGATGAATAAAGTAAAGAAATTTGAATGAACGGATGTGATTGATTGGTTGTTGTGGATGTGGATACATTATTAATTCTTCCTTCCTGCCATTTCCCGTTCTTTGCTTGCACCGTGTGAAAGCTTTCCCATAAAACAGGGTTTGGCCCACAGGGGTGTTTTAAGGTGGCGATGAGGAGAGTGTTTAACGGAGCTGGCTCAGGTTCAAGGCAGACTGCCCGGGTCATTTGGAGTGCTGGTTAACCACTTCAAAAGAGCTGACACGAGGAAGGTTGAAAAAACTGTGGCAGCTGGACTTTCTGAAAAGTTTTCGCTTGTCCAGGTGTTCATCCTGTCAGTGTATGGGGCATGCTGAGTTCCTATAGCATCTCAAAAGAGTTATTAAGAATTCACTGAATATTTTTGGTATTTCAGGAAGCTGTCAGAGATCAGGTCCTTTCTAATATAAAGGGGGTCTCATACTGGACATGAAATACAGCACCGTTAAAATTCAAACACATTGTTTTCTATGAGAGTCCAGGGAATTAAGTGAAAGCTTGTGGTAAAAAACACTTAAACTCACCACTTGGTTAAGTCTTGAAGTGAATTATTATATGTTAAAAAATAGATTGACTGTCTCGGAAAGCTGTCTTAAACTGAATGATATACGTGACCCTGGACCACAAAATAAGTCGTAAGGAAAAAAGGTGATTTAAGTGACTTTGAACGTGGTATGGTTGTTAGTGCCAGATGGGCTGGTCTGAGTATTTCAGAAACTGCTGATTGACTGGGATTTTCACGCACACCCATCTCTAGGGTTTACACAGAATGGTCCAAAAAAGAAAAAAATATCTAGCGAGCAGCAGTTCTGTGGGCACAAATGCCTTGTTGTCAGAGGTCAAAGCAGAATGGCCAGACTGGTTTGAGCTGATAGAAAGGCAACAGTAACTCAAATAACCCCTTGTTACAATTGAGGTATGCAGAAAAGCATCTCTAAACGCACAACACGTCCAACCTTGAGGCGGATGAGCTACAGCAACAGTAGACCACACCAGGTGCCACTCATGTCAGCTAAGAACAGGAAACAATTCGCACAGGTTCACCAAAATTAGACAATAGAAGATTAGAAAAATGTTGCCTGGTTTGATGAGTCTCGATTTCTGCTGCGTCATTCAGATGGTAGGGTCAGAATTTGGTATCAACAACATGAAAGTATGGATACATCCTGCCTTGTATCAATGTTTCAGGCTGGTGGTGGTGGTGTAATGGTGTGGGGGATATTTTCTTGGCACACTTTGGACCCATTATTTGAGCATTGTTGTCAACTGAACATCGTGTCACACCACAGCCTACCTGAGTATTGTTGCTGACCATGTTCATCCCTTTATGACCACAGTCTTTGATGGCTACTTCCGTCAGGATAACGCACCATGTCATAAAGTGTGAATTATCTCGGACTGGTTCCTTGAACATGAGTTCACTGTTCTCAAATGGCCTCCACAATCACCAGATCTCAATCCAATAAAGCACCTTTGGGATGTGGCAGAACGGGAGATTTGCATCATGGATGTGCAGCCGACAAATCTGCAGCAACTGTGTGATGCTATCATGTCAATATGGACCGATATCTCTGAGGAATATTTCCAGTACCTTGTTGAATCTATGCCATGAAAAATTAAGGCAGTTCTGAGGGCAAAAGGCATCCAACCCTGTACTGGTAAGGTGTACCTAATAAAGTGGTCGGTGAGTGACTATACCCATGCAACATAAGAATGGTTTTGTGATCCAGGGTCATATATCTGACAAACAATCCTGTGAATTGTCCTTGAAATGGCATTGTGATCCAATTTACAAAGACTGTTTAATTTCATTTTGTTTCAGCACACTCTACAGCAATTTTGCAAGAGCACTTAGTGCAGCACTTGAGCACTGTTGAACAAAACAAACCCATGTTATGAAGCTTGTGAGCAAGAGGAAATGAAAGAAATGA
>CAIGQZ010032461.1:2607202-2619164 GCA_903798205.1 Danio tinwini | reverse complement strand
AGCCACCAAATATATATTTTTTACAAGCTACAGTAATTTTCTTCTGGGTCATTTTCCTGGTTGAATTCGCACTGTCTACACCAGGGGTGTCCAAACTCACTCCTAGAGGTCTGGTGTCCTGCAAAGTTTAGTTCCAGCCCCAATCACACACACCTGGGCTACCTAATCAAGCTCTTACTAGGCTTTTTAAAGGCAAGTTGGAGCTAAAATCTGCAGCACACTGGCCCTCCGGGACCGAGTTGTGACATCCCTGGTCTACACTGTAAAAAATGTTGGGTTCCACACAATCATGTTGGGAAAAAATAAAGTAATTAAATTAGCTTATTGGTTTTTACAAATTTAAGTGGATTGAACATAAAACAATTGAGTTCTCCCCCCAAAAAACTTAAGTATTGTGTTATTTCACCTCATTTTAAATAAGTAATTTGAACAAGCAGCAAAAAAGTAATTTTTTGAACAACAACAAAATCAACAACTAGAGAATGTGAACACCACGATTGAAGCTGCGTTTCCATTGCATTGTTGTGTGTTTCCTGATATAAAGATGGAATGTACGCATATACATTATGAGAATAAAACAGCGAAAGCTAACACTAAATCAACTATTACAAAATGTAGCACTACACATAATCAATCCTGATTGTAACACTTTAAAATATTACACAGGGGATTTGTATGGCTAAATTCAAAAATCGCTGTATTCAACCTCTCTCTGAGGTAGAAGTTAATTTACCGTAGTCCCCAAAACTGCATTCCTAGAACTAAAACCATTATTAGTTTCTGTTTTGTAAAAACATGAACATAAAAAAGCAGTTAATTCTGCTAATACTTTGTGGAACTAATGGTGAAAAATGTGTCATCTTGTGTGAAGGCAGCTTTAGATGGTTTAGAGTGGGTTTTGTACACTATCAAAAATAGCCAATGTTGAGCTTGCAAGACAGTAAACACTCATCACAGCTGTGTGTATTTACAGTGATAAACCACATAATTCATTGACTACATTGTGGGAAAAAGAGAAAGAATAACAGCAGAGGTACCTGCAATTTGTCTGTATGCAAAACCAGTGGAGCAATTGATAAAATATGGCAAATAGTTTGTGTATGATTCTGTGCTGAAGGGTGATGTCAGAAAAAGACAGATTTCCTGACAAGAAGCAGCCAGACAAAGGAAGTGAAGCACACACACAAGTGTACTTACACTCAGCAGGGAGGGAGACAAGCTACAAACAAAACTGCTGAAAGACTTGCACACAAACAAGCTTGAGGCCAGATTACAAAATTGCAAAGTCGCTATGGAAAATTGTCAGTTAAATGAGAAAGATTTGTGGATAAACAGAAGATGAGATGGAAGTTTATATAAGGCTAGAGTTGACAGGAGCGCATAAGGTTAAACATCATAAGCTGTTTAGCTTGTATGATTTTTTTTTTCCAAACTAGAAATGAAAACTCAATTATAACTTATTGACCCACATGTCTTTTCAAACCTGCTTGACCTTCATCTACAGAACACAAAGAAGAAGAAAATCTTGAAGAATGAACAACAAAGCTCACTGACTTCCATTGTGTAGACAAGAAGCTCTGAGACATTTCTAAAAATATCTTGTTTTATCTTTCACTGAAACAACAGAGCCATTCAGTTTTAGAACAACATGGGTTTAATTTGTTTGGGTGGAGCATCCATTTATGAACAAACTCCACCGGCAGCAAATTCTAAATTTCATTGGTCATGTACACATTGCTAAAACAAATATAAAACCTGCAAGCCGCGATTAAAGGGATCTCGCACCCCGGCTCACTGCTGCCTGGTGGTCTTAGGATGACAGAGAATGCTGGGCAATATTATTTAAGCTGAAATATATGGAAAAAGTACTGACAAAGTTGCTGAAACTTCTTTCTGTCAGCAGGTGGCGATATGACTGTAACTGTGACGAACAACTTTCAACCGACGAAAACGAAATAGAAATTAAGCAATGACGACGACAACTATAATAAAATATACTGACATTTTTGTTGACTGATAAAAATAAGATGAGAAAGTGATTGGGCACATTGTAGAAAATATACAATCAGAATGAATCTTGTTGTGTGATGCACACACACACACACACACACACACACACACACACACACACACATTTGAAAAGTAACTGGTCTACAGTAGACGCAGGATGCGATTACACCATCATCTATAGGGACGTCTCTCTGATTAAACTCTAATGAAATGGGAACAGCTGAGAGAAAAAGAAGATATATGTTTGATGACAAGTGAAAAGATCGTAAACCGCATGGGAAGGAAAAAGCTGATTAAAAAAAAATTTAAAGCAACATCAGCATGCCAGGAAATCATCCCGAAATTCACGAAAAGGTAAACGCAGATCTTTTTTATTTATTTGTGTGTGCTTTTGCTTAACTGAAACAGTATAGCCTCTCGCTGACCTTTAGAGAATTTACTCAGTTAGATTGTCCATTAAAAGTGATTAAATCGGTCAGTCTTAAATTCAAATGATCATGGCATTCATTTTCGTGAGGAGTTGTTTCCTTGCATGTTTCATTTTCGCTGCAGCTACAGTTTAGCTAACCCCCTAACTCGAGCTACATTCACGCATTGTCTACATCTGCTTTACAATGTACCTCTGCCACACACGAAACTGCTATATTCAGAACGTCATTCGGCAATGTGATTATTTCTTTTGCCTGTAAGTATGTAACGATGCTGTAGTGCTATAATTCCTGCTTATCATGGAGTCACAACATACAAGATAACGAAGCTGCCTTAAAGTGAAGCGCACTTTTATTTTTACGTACATCTTCGCTTTATAACTCCACTATGGGAGTAAACAGAGCCATAGGACTGGATGCACATTTTACAAGATAACACATTATCATTTGCTAGTCATATGTCATTACTGTACTTATTTAATCAGTGCTACAACTGAGCACCATGTACTGTAACACCAACTACAACAGTAAAGCTTGCTATAGACTGGCATAGCAAAGTGGACTTAAACTATTTTAAGCCCTTTCAAAGATTTAATGGCTTGAAACTGTTCAACAGACTGGTTAAAAAGACTAGTAGTTAAATAACTGCATAATCCTGCATTTTCAGATGACTACTTTTCTTACATGTGGATTGATTGCTGACACATAATTTTACATATTACTTATGATATAAATAAACAATGCATATCTAATTTTTGGTCTTCAATGGAAAAGCTATATTGCATATTTTAATTGGACCATTTTATTTAATTTTAATATTTAGAATTTTTTGCATAAATGCATCCAATATTTAATTAAATTACACTTACATTTAAAACACAATTACACTTAAAACCAAAAATATCTGAGTCAATTAAATCTCTAGTAGATTTAGTCGACCAAATTTTTTATGAAATTTAGTAGACTAAAACTAGACTAAAACTAAAATGATTCAGAAGACTAAAATATAACTAAAAACTAAAATGGAATTTTTGTCAAAAGACTAAGACTGAAACAAAATCAAAATTTGCTGTCAAAATTAACACTGCTGTAACTCAATATTGGCATGTAAATTTCTTCAGGAGAGGAATATCATCTAACATGAATTTTCAGGCAGATTGGGCATTGTGTGGGTAGTTATAATTACTTCCTCTTCTATAGCGAAACACTGAAATTTGTCTGTCTGCCATGGACACGTCCTTGGACAAAAACTCTAGATCTTCACTATTTAACATCAGAAAGGCCATTAAGCTCTAACACAACTCAGACCCTAAACTTAACTTCAGTGTTGGTAGCATTACCCTGCCGACAAACCTAGCATCACATATGTTTTCCATGCTGAGACCAGAGTTACATGCTAGTTGCAAGTTGAACTAAATATTCTCAGCCTCAGACGTCACACCAAGCACCACCCAAGTACTTCACGCTAAGCATTTGATGCATACGGCACACTTTTTGGAAACACTTCAGCAGATTTGAAGTTGTCCTTTGATTCGTTTAAGTATACAGGATTCCTGGATGTTGAATGTGCAGCAATCTTAACCAGCCTTCCTGGAAACAAGTCTGATTGAATAAAGAAGCTGTGACATTTACAATGATGACAATTCACATAATTCGATATACTGTACAGTATACAGTTTTAAGCAGGATTCCTAACACTAGGGGACTCACATTATAACATTTTTAAAGGACGTTCAGGAGTTTTTCTTAAGACACTTTAGTGGAATCTAAAAGAGATAACTTTGCAGACTGGATATGCACCATTTGTCATAATTTTGTGTTTTCCTCCCCTAAAAATCCAATTTTGATTGTTTAACCTGTCTAATCACCTGCATACACAGGCAAAAATGAAAGAACAGACATTGAGACAAAGGTTGAACATTTTAGACCCATGTTCAGTTCTCCTGAACTGCTTGTTGGAATTAAGGAGCGGCAAGATATACTCGAAATAGATGTGCTGCATTGACATGGCTGTGAAAGAAGTGCACACCGGTGTAGAAGTGTGAGAAGCATTCTTGGATTAAGTTCTGGGTGTTTTAAAGATGACTTCTGACTATCCAGTGTGACAGAAGGGTTTTGTTGAAATCTGGACACAAGTCATCCAAAGAGAAGCATTTGTATTAATACTAAGTGAAAACAGTTATGTGCCTCAGCTAGCCACTTGCAATTGCATCATTAAAATGCATGTTAGTAGCAGGTGGGAAAAGGCACTAAATATTTTTCTGTATTTTTCTTTGTTTCTAAAGGAGACCATCAAGATACCACAAACAATCACATGAATTTCCTAGACCCAGTATACTATAATTGCATGTATTTTGATTGGGAAAATGTATAAAAAAAAAAGCCTGTAGGGAAGAGATGTGAGTAGAGTAGCTCACATTCAATCTCTCTGTCATTCTCTCTTGCATCTACTGTAAAAACTCCCAAACTGCAGTGTACTCAGAGATACAGAAACACTCACTCACAAAATCTCTGCCTCAGTCTTCTCAAGGCAATTTTTTGGGGGCTGCTGTATGTCATTCAACACCTCTGAATGATGTTCTTTGTTAAGAATGATGAGAATGAGGTGTCTAGAGAGTGTATGCGTGTGAGATATCTAGTGTGGGCCTCCAACAGCTGGCACCGCAGAAGTGGCAAGCTCTTTAAATATGTCACTGGCATCTGTCAATGTGACAGTGTCTCTAGTAAAGCCTAGAAATGAATGTTTACCTTGACTTTTGATCAAATACTGAAAAACCAACCACACTTCATTATTGCATGAAATTCTGATACACAAGATTCTCTCATAAGTACAATTAATCAGTCCCTACTGCACCTGCAAAAAACAAATGTTTCATAGATAAAGAGTCTGGTCTGTGTTTATAAAAACTGTCAACCCGAGAACAAAATATAGAATAAATAATAAGAAATGAACCTGCACTGCCATGTTGCTAGACATGATAGTATGGTAATGCTTCTCTGTGGGGGCAAGAGTAAGATAAGAGTAGCCAGATGCCTCACAGAGAATTTCAACATACAGTACCTGTAGTAGCTCTGTTCAAAATCTAGTGAGCTGCATGACTACCAACAACCTACCGCCATCCAAACCAGCAGTTCTAACTGAATTAGAGCTCATAAGTCATACTTAGGGCCAGACGGAATCTGCGGACATTTTTTGCTATTTTTGCAGAAAATTTTGGTAAAAATCTGTGGATTTCTGCTGAATTATTTTGGGAGTATCATAACTAAAACCTTAATATGTGAAATAAAAAATAATGTCTTTTTAACTTTTATTGATTGTTTAAAATGCAAATCCAATTAGACCCACTTTATTTGGTAAACAAAGCAAGTCTCTCATATAATATATCTACTAAAAGACAGAAAATATTACCGTACAAATTACATTGTACATAAATCAGATTAACATTTTAATATTAGTCAATAATATTACTGTAATTAATTTAAAAACTCAATAAATATAGATTTACACACATTTACTCAAGTAAATAAACAGAATTACTGATGGGCTAAAAATCTGCAGAAATCTGTGGAAAATCTGCATGACCTAAATGGGAGTGAGGTTTAGAGGGGTGAGTGTAACCGAGGCCAGCTATTAGTAAGTGCTGTGCAGGTAAACAGTAAGTGCTGTGCAGGGTCATTTCTCTGAACCCTAAAAGATACTCTAGTGACAAGTACTAGAGGCCATGGTCTTTAGCCTCCTTGTTAGAGCAACCAATTCCCATGTTAAGGTGTAGGACCTGGAGTTACATAAGCCTGTATTACCAGTTTTACTGGTTATGAGGGAATTGAGTTACAAGTTATTGGTTATTGAGGGAATAACCCATTAGTGACATGATTGACCAATCAGAAAGAAGTATTTCAGTGTGTCATGTAATTTTACACTTTTCAAAATGTGTTTTCACTTTTACAATAACAAAATAATGCAGAGTTCAGACTGCATGATTTTAGCCACGATTTTGACTCATCAACAGGTTTCGAGAAATTGCAGACGAATGTCTAAAATCAAAGGCAAATCAGTGCTCGTTCACATGAGGGACAATCACACAATATGAACTATCAAAGATGCAATCTGAGAGAATCACTGATGAGTCGCCGACACCCATCAGATATTTGGCGTGCTAAATATCTGGACCTGTCACCAATTTAAATCATGTCGTGTGAAATGTGTTCTGATTGAAAGTATCATCGGCGATCACCTACAGCCTACCTTCAAAGCCAGGTGAGCAAAATAAGTACTTATTATAACTGCCCCACTAAAAGCTTCTTTCTTATTATGTAGTTAATTACAAAATAGTATGTAACCTTGTGTTATTTCCATGTCACTTCTCGCGTGTGTTTGGTTGCAGTTTGCAGACCGAGACAAGGTGTCTGCGATTCTTCCTATTTTATAGTCATGCAGTGTGAAACCCCCTGTCGCCGATCCGTCTTGCAGCGTAAACACAGCAGCGACAAAACGCTACCCCAAATTGGCATGCAGTGTGACGTGACTTATTTTGAAAATAGTGCAGTCTAAACTCGGCATAAGGAGTATGGATGGAACTCAGATGTACTAAATCCTGCAACTGTCATTATCACATGAGCTACCTCCACCAGTTGCATTGCTTCACTCCCATTCATAAATTCTCTCATGTTGCATTATGGGAAATTAAAGTGTCCAATGGATGTGCACTTCAGAATCTTACCAGAAACAGTAGGTCTGGGGGGTCTAAACTCTAGGTGCGTCCCAAATCGCATGCGCTATTCTACGCCATTTTGTAGTATAAATAGTGCTAGTAGTCCGTTCACACTAAAAACTCAAAAATAATAAGTGCGGTTTAAATACTCGGATGATGCACTTATTCAACCGTTAAAATGAAATGTGTTATGATGGACACTTCACGCACTCAACGACCGCAGCTTTGCTCATGTAGCGAAAGGGGCCGAGCTATCGGGCGCACATGTTGGATAACTTTATTTATTTTGGATTATGAAAGCAAAATTCTCCTTCAAGAGTGATTATAGCGCCTCCCGATGGTGAATGCGGTTATACTCATGGCAGGTATTATTAGGTAGTTATTTCACTAATTTGGCAACCGTCAAATGTCATCAAGGAAACGGTTTGAATCTCCACTTAGTAAAAAAAACATTAGTGTTCCATTTGGGATGACACTACATACATATACTATGCTATTGAGTGTGCAGATGCATAAGTATATAGTGCATAAGTGCGTAGTGTATAGTGTGCCATTTGAGACGCAGCTTCTGTCCTGGAAGGAGCCAGTGTTCTGCAAAGTTTAGTTCCAACCCCAATCAGACACACCTGGGATAGCTAATCAAGCTCTTACTAGGCTTTCTAAAAACATCCCTGCAGGTGTGTTGAAGCAAGTTGGAGCTAAAATCTAAAGGACACCAGCCCCCCAAGACCGAATTAGGACACCACTGCAGAAGGTCATCAGGGTACTTCTCACTGTTTTTCGAAAACTGTGATTTTGAAAATACTACCCGGCTAACATACTATATTTGGAAAGAATGTAATTTTGGAAGAACTGTTTATAATTATCTAGTTTTTGACATAATGCATTTTGGGATTGCCTTTCTTAGGGAGTTTGCAATACTGCTTAATGAGGTGTTCTAAAGCAGCGTTGACTACCAAGGCAAACTGCAGAACTAATACAGCACAACTGGCTAATAGCAACCAGCAAGACAGCTCTTTATGTTTTGGAACAGAGCGATTGTTTCCACTTGACATTGTATCTCCAGTACTATATACAGTATGAAGGATAGCAGTGGCATATTTGAACTGTGCAGCACTTGTAATGTCAGAGTATTCTCTCTCTGTAACATAAACTGTCTCCTGCCTCTTTGAGATGGCCCTTTCCAAATGGGCTGGTATATCTGTCTCCACTCAGCTCTTCGCTCACAAATAGTCAAACGTCTGTGCTATTCACTCCATCGCACAGGCTGATAGTACTAACATCCAGGGAATGTGCTTTTACAACAACAGTCTCCCACTTACCTAATGGCAAAGCAAGAAAAGTGAGTTGTGCAACGTTTCTCTTTCTCCATATGTCTATTTCACTCATCCCTTTCTCCCCAGTCTGCCTCCCACCACAACCGCTCTACAAGCAGAAGAGATAGTTGTAGAAGATGAAACAGAACATGCAGGTGTTCGGAGGAATAAACATGAGTGACATTAGCCATGTTGCTATATGCATATTTTTCATTAATTTGGCAATATATCAGTGGATACACAAAGAAGTGCGTAGTAACTTCAAATGTGCTTAAACTATTTTACGCACACAAATAGTCATTTTTTATTCAGTAAGTACTTCTGGGCAACACGGTGGTGCAGTGGGTAGTGCTGTCGCCTCACAGCAAGAAAGTCGCTGTTTCGAGTCACGGCTGGGCCAGTTAACATTTCTGTAGAGTTTGCAGGTTCTCCCCGTGTTCATGTGGGTTTCCTCTGGGTGCTCCGGTTTCCCCCACAGTCCAAAGATGTGTGCTATAGGTGAATTGAAAAAGCTAAACTGGCCATAGTGTATGTGTGTAAATGCAAGATTGTATGGGTGTTTCCCAGTGCTGGGTTGCGGCTGGAAGGGCATCCGCTGCATAATAATATATGCTGGATAAGTTGGCGGTTTATTCCTCTGT
Organism: Danio tinwini; assembly: GCA_903798205.1. NCBI lineage: Eukaryota > Metazoa > Chordata > Actinopteri > Cypriniformes > Danionidae > Danio > Danio tinwini. The sequence continues at coordinate 2,610,057 of CAIGQZ010032461.1, read as the reverse complement.
GGTGACCCCTGATTAATAAAGGGACTAAACCAAAAAAAATGAATGAATGAAATTACTTATTGATAGTCTTACATCAAAATTATTTAGCTGAATTGTTCATTTATTTATTTTCTTTTTGGCTTTGTCCCTTGATTAATCAGGGGTTGCCACAGCAGAATGAACCGCCAACTTATCCAGCATATGTTTTATGCAGCGGATGCCCTTCCAGCTGCAGCACAGCACTGGGAAACATTCATACATACTTATTCACACACACACACATACAATAACGTAATATGCATTAATTCATTCTTAGCTAATACACCTACACATCTAAAAAAATGCTGAGAAATTTTAGCCCAATTTTAAGTCAAATATGAACAAACCCAACTTGAAAATGGGTTAAAATTTGAAGTTAAAATATTTGTAAAAATTTTACCCAACCAGCTGGGTTTGTCTGAATGTGCACTGTGATGCATCCAACAGATCACACTACTAGGGGAGAGCAGGGCACAAACTAACACATTTTGGTTTTGGCCAAATAATGAAGTAATGGGGTTAGACAAACCATATTTTTTTTAACAACAACACACAAGCCTCTCCTACAAATGAGCACTGGCTGTATGATTGTCGAACCTGTTATTTCTGTGCAGTATTTCCCAATTTAAAAAAAATAATAAAAATAAGAGTAAAAATGTAACTATTTACTCCACCTGTGGGGCAAGCTGTAACAGACAGAGTTGTTAGTTAACACATGCTTAAAAAGTCAGATTTCACACAATTAAAATTCAGTTTACTTTAAATAGTCCTTCCAGCCGCAGCCCAGCACTGGGAAACACCCATATACTTTTGCTTTCACACACATACAATACGGCCAATTTAGCTTATTCAATTCACCTATAGTGCATGTCTTTGGACTGTGCAAACTTAACAAAGAAATGGCAACTGACCCAGCCAGGGCTCGAACCAGCGACCTTCTTGCTGTGAGGCGAGTGTGCTACTCACTGCGCCACCGTGACACCTATTTTTGCTGTACTTAATTTTTTTGTTCTGCATAGCACAGCACATTTATTTATTTATCTATTGGATAAACAGATTTAGATTTATTTGCATTACTATCCATTATTATACAATGCATTCATTTGCATTATTAGCAACAAAATTTATATTTTCTATTAAAAAATATTTTTTATATAAACGTTCTCAACATTACACTCAAAATTCAAAAATGAACCAAACAGTGTGTGGCTTAGTTGTAACAACACCCTGTTACAACTAACTTGTGGTGTCGTGTTTTCCTCAAAACTGGCTAGCAGTCACTGTTTTTTTTACATCATTCAAAGTGGTTCCATATTTTAGCCTAGAAGATGGTAATCACAACAATGTACGATTTTACGCACATACTTTCATCATTTTTTTTTCATTCATTTATTTTCTTTTCGGCTTAGTCCTTTTATTAATCTGGGGTCGCCACAGCGGAATGGATATGTTTTACGCAGCGGATGCCCTTCCAGCTGCAACCCATCATTGGGAGACATCCATACACACTCATTTACAGTACACACATACACTATGGACAATTTAGCTTACCCAATTAACCTATACGATATGTTTTTGGACTTGTGGGGGAAACCGAAACACCCAGAGGAAACCCACGCAAACACTGGGAGAACATGCAAACTCCACACAGAAATGCCAACTGACCCAGCTGGAACTCAAACCAGCTTCCCTATGTCTTTCTTTTCTTTTTCATTCCTTTAAATGTTACATACCTGTTTTCATTCATTCATTTTCTATCCGGCTTAGTCACTTTATTAATCTGGGGTCACCACAGCAGAATGAACCGGCAACTTATCCAGCACATTTTTACGCAGCGGATGCCCTTCCAGCTGCAACCCATCTCTGGAAAACATCCACACACACACACTCATTTACACACATACACTATGGACAATTTAGCCTACCCAATTCACCTGTGCCGCATGTCTTTGGACTGTGGGGGAAACCGGAGCACCCGGAGGAAATCCACGCGAACGCAGGGAGAACATGCAAACTTTGTCTTTCTTTTCTTTTTCATTCCTTTAAAACCTGTTTTAACCAATTTTTATCTGTTTAAATATGTTAATCATCTTTATTCTTTGCTGTAATTCATGTTTCTTTTATTCTTGTTTATGTAAAGCACTTTGAATAACCATTGTGTATTAAATGCGCTATATAAATAAACTGACCTTGCCTTAACTGAACCAAGCTTCAACAGTGTCATTTGATAAAAGACTGCAAATATAAACTGGTAATTTACCAAACAATGCCTTGGCAATAAACAGCAGCATATGCACTGCATCAACTGGCTCTTCCATTCCAATATTTGTGTCGGGTTTATAAAAAAAGTCTCACATTACTCATCGTCTTGAATCAAGTTGGCAAAGAAGAAAATGTGAAAAGCAGACAAACTTGAGAGCCTATTCTGAACTTTACGGGCATCTGTCGTATAATTTGTTCTTTTGTGATGTTTAAAGTGGTTTGTGGTGTACTACAACAGTCTGGAAGACGATCCTCCAGGCTATGCACACGCTTTGAGATCATTTTAAGACAATCATCATGACACCTACCCTTTTACTAAACCTCAAGCACAAGCTCACACATGGATAGCAACACAAAACAGACATTCCGGCTAATTATCTCCATATATGTAATAACAAAATGAGTTATTCATGCTTATTGTAAGCTGTTCGGTTAGTGTGCTCAAAATAAAAGCATTCTTGGCTGTATTTGAAGAGATTTTATACACAATTAGAGTTTGAGTGTGTACAAGAGATTAACCACTAATCCATAATAATAATAATAATAATAATAATAATAATAATAATAATAATAAT
>CAIGQZ010032461.1:2570723-2584075 GCA_903798205.1 Danio tinwini | reverse complement strand
TGTGTGTGTGTGTGTGTGTGTGTGTGTGTGTGTGTGTGTTTTATAGAATTATCGGTAACACTTTATAATAACTACACGCTATGAATCATTTACTAAGCATTAGCTTCTAGTGAATTCATTTGTTAAGCATTAAATAAGTAAGCAGTTTATAACTGCAGCTACAAATGCTGTATTCTTGACTTAAAACCACATTTATAATGTGCTTAATAATGGTACTTTCATACTTTGTTGGTGATTTATTTTTCAGTACTAAATTAACTACTGCATTATTTACAAACCATTTGTATTTTAGAGTTGGTCGTTTTTAAGATAAATCTGAATGAGTTAGTAAATAATACTAACTCTATTGAAATCAGTGTTTATATATCTTATTATTCAGGCACAATAATGGTTACTATCTATGTTAATAAATGCTTTATTAACTCAACTTATATAGGATCCGATCGCAGCGGCCACCCGAAACACGCTTCATAGTAGTTACTAACACCATAATACACAGTACCCGGTTCTCAACAGTGTTATCAGGGCCAGCGCATCAATAGAGGCGACCTAGGCGGCTGCCTAGGGTAGCAAAATTGTTCACCTAGAGTGCCAGTTCAGCTTGCTCCAGCCCTGAGTGTTATTCAGACACCTCACCCCGAACCTAAAGTCCCTTATCAATAGTCTTTTCTGATCCTTCCTTTAACAAACGGCCAACGAATGCCCTGTTGTAAGTGTGTAGATTCCAGAAGCACTCGAACAGCACAAGGCTAGGCTATAATGCTGAGGTATTTTTGCAAAAATAAACCTCAACCACTGACTTCACAGTTTCATCTTTGGGTAGAGAAAATAACACTAACTTTCAATCACACTTCCAATAATATCCATCAGAGCACAGCGTCTTCATGACTTAATTCAACCAGCATCTGCTAGTGTTTGTCTTCCTCTTTTTCTTTGCTACTGTTTGAGCGTGGACGCAGGTTTAAATTTTCCCGGGTTTGCAGGCGCAACAATTGGGTGGGGCTTGAGATTCGTATCGACATCACGACGAAACGGCTAAAGACTCATTATCAAGACAATTCATTTGAAGCACTGTGAGTCGACTCTTTTATAAATTAATCAATAGTTTTAAACACTGTGTACTTTCATATTTAATCTTTAGCTGGATATTTCACTTCTCTTAGAGCTGTGTTACACACTACATGGAAGGTCATTCTCAAAAACCCATAATAGGGGCTCTTTAAATTAATTAAGTGCACTTGAAAACAAAAGTTTTTTGGTTTTGTAATCTGTATGAAACAAACACGAGGTACAGTCCATACCGTCAAACACATATCACATTACAGAAACCACTTAAACGCCCACAAACTTGTAAACAAGAAGTCTTTCTAGAGGAGATTTGCCATCAAGAGTCAAGACCAAGTTGTGGATTACTTCAAAAGACTAGCGCAATCTGACACAGCGTAATTCAGTGTATTGTGTAGAATGGCCATAAATGAGGTTGGTGTCGTAATCTTGTTTTTGTCAAGTGTGCTTGGGCATTAGCTCGGGCAACCTGAAAATATCAAGATTTTGTTTGATTTGAATGTTTAGAAACGAAACTCATGTGACAATTGTTTTGAATTTGATGTTTCACCATTCAAACAGAATGCCCGAACATACTGTCCAAGAGGTGTTTCAAAGATGGCCGCTGAGTGAAATGTCTTGTTTTAAAGAGACTTTGGTAAAAGTTAGTACGTCACAAATGACACACAAAACACTAAAGCCGACACTTATAGGCCACACTCAACAGTGTAGTATATGAGTTTAATGTCATCTCAAATCAACAGAACATTAAAGCTTTTTTTTTACTAACGCAATTTCCAGTCGACGGTAATGGTTGTCAGATTAGTGAAATAAAATACTAAACTACCAAATTGTACCTGTTATGAGTAGCTTTAATGCCATTTACCATAGGGAGGTGGCATAATCACTTACATGGGAGAATTTTACTTGCAAAATCTGAAATAAATTAGGTAATCAAACCTTAGTGGTGATAGCTCATCCTATATAGGTGATAGCAAAGCTGCAACCAGTGAGTGAATGAATCTGTTTATCGAGACAAAAATGATTCTGTTTATCGGTTAAATAGATGCATCATCCCCGTATTTAAAGTGCACTTACTATTCTAGAATTTTCTTTGTGAATGCACTACTTATCCTACAAAATAGCATAGAATAGTGCATATGTAGTTGGTACAAACCTATCGCTCTCTCTCTCTCTCTCTCTCTCTCTCTCTCTCTCTCTTTGACAGCAGTGTTAAAAAATTACTTGTTTTGTCGACAATGGGTCATACCTGTTGAAATGATCCAAAGGAAAGCAGCATCACACATTCATGCTGTTTAATAGTTCTCATGATCGGACCTTGAAAGGACCTTTTACTGGCATTACTATAGTTACAAAAAAAACACAATATTCCTTTAATATGTATATAAAAACACAATCCAAACAATTAGAAAGTAGTAAAAAGTAACCCTGCTTCTTCTGGAATTTAAACTCAGCGTAAAGTGGAAGTTCATGCTAACTATTATTTCAGTATGATAACATATTTACAACAGCAACTAAATATTGAGAAGGGGGCAGGGTTATTATTTTATACTCCCGGGAAAAACTGGAGTGTTGCATATTTCGCTTCATTATACTGATGTCATAAGTGTGGGACTGCCAATCAATCAATGCAAATGGTTTGATTTTGATTAAAGATTGCTAAAACAAATAGATTTTTTAAATAAATTAACTTATTAGCAAGGATTAATTTTTCACCTTAAGACTATCAACATGTGCAAGCAAAATAAGCACTGTACATTTTTATTTCATGCAGACTTTAAATTTTAGCAGTTTTTACAACCAGAGGCTGTGCAATGATGAGGTGTCTTGGGAAACTCATTGATTTTTCTACTGTGAGTGATGACAAGTCAACATGCTTGAAATGAATGTGGCATCAACTCACACATACAGTATCTATGATAAACAGTACGTCAAAGCCTTTCAGGTTCAACTGAGGTCAAGGCTAAAGACAAACACAAATGATCAACATATAAATCTATATAAAACAAAAATCTAATCAAAAGATGATGAACACAAATGCACAACTTGAAGCAAGACCAACTATGACATTTTACATTAACACTTATTTTGTTCTATAAAATGTACACACGAACCAAGTCTTTATACTGAATATGTATAAAGACTTGTCTGTATTTGTTCATGTACTCTTACACCCTTTAGTTGACTATAATAGCCTATATTCTGTTAGAAACATGAAATAGTTTATAAACCAAAATCTATTGCTCTATCCACCAACTGACCTATCTAACCCAATTAGTGTAGACAGACTCAATCCACATGACCCGATCACACTATGAGCACCTCAGAGCACTCAGAGATTATTATAAGCATAGCCTAAACCATATTATGCTGAGCGGTCAAAAAAATACTAATCTATAATCTCCTGTAAAGGCAGCCAAAGAGAATGTGCTCAACTTTCCCATACCAAAGCAACCTACAGCAAACCAGTAATCATGAACGGCACAGAGGGACCAGACTTTTACGTTCCCATGTCGAATGAGAGCGGCGTGGTGCGCAGCCCTTATGAATACCCACAATACTACTTGGCATCTCCGTTTGCATTCTACTGCATGGCCGCATACATGCTGTTCCTCATCGTGACCTGCATTCCTGTCAACTGCCTCACTTTGTACGTAACCATCGAAAACAAGAAGCTCCGGACGCCTCTGAACTACATCCTTCTGAATTTAGCAGTGGCTGACTTGTTTATGGTGTTTGGTGGATTTACAACGACCTTCTACACCTCTATGCATGGATACTTTGTCTTGGGACGGGCCGGATGCAACTTGGAGGGTCTTTTTGCAACCGTTGGCGGTGAGATTGCACTTTGGTCGTTGGTTGTTCTGGCTGTTGAAAGATGGGTTGTCGTTTGCAAGCCTTTCACCAAATTTCGCTTCTCGCAACTTCATGCTACTTGCGGAGTGGCCTTTTCTTGGTCAATGGCCTGTTCATGTGCCATTCCTCCACTCCTAGGATGGTCCCGGTATATCCCTGAAGGCTTGCAGTGCTCTTGTGGAGTGGACTACTATACACTGAATCCTGAGACTGAGAACGAGTCGTTTGTCATCTATATGTTCGTGGTTCATTTCTCAATCCCTCTCACCATCATTTCATTCTGCTATGGGCGTCTGCTTTGCACTGTGAAGGTTGCAGCTGCTCAGCAGCAAGAATCAGAAACTACACAAAGAGCTGAGCGCGAAGTGACCCGAATGGTAATTCTCATGGTTATCGCATTTTTAATATGTTGGCTCCCGTACGCCAGTGTGGCCTGGTACATCTTCACCCACCAGGGGAGTCATTTTGGCCCTGTTTTTATGACAGTCCCAGCTTTTTTCGCCAAGAGCTCAGCTCTCTACAACCCACTCATTTACGTCTTCATGAATAAGCAGTTCCGACACTCCATGATGATGAAGGTGTGTTGTGGAAAGGATCCGTTCCAGGATGAGGAGGAAGAAAGCTCCAGCTCTAAGTCTAAGACTGAGACCTCATCCGTCTCCAGCTCTGCTTCTTCTGCCTGAGGCTCAGGCTTTGGGCTATTTGTGGAAAACACAACTCCACTGCCTGCAGATTATGACAGGACTTATGGAAAATTCTGAAATGAAAGATGAAGTTGTATAGATATGTTTTAAAAAAATATTTATGTAAAAGTGTATTATTATTATCATAGAATAATATATCAAAAATAGTTTATTATAAAAATGTGTGATTTTATGTTTATGTAATTTATTTGACTTATTTACTATATATATATATATATATATATATACAGTTGAAGTCAGAATTATTAGCCCCCCTTTGAAATTGTTCTTCTTTTTTAAATATTACCCAAATTATGTTTATCAGAGCAAGGACATTTTGACAGTATGTCTGATAATAATCTTTCTTCTGGAGAAAGTCTTATTTGTTTTATTTCGGCCAGAATAAAAGCAGTTTTTATGTTTTTAAAAATCATTTTAAGGTCAAAATTGTTAGCCTCTTTAAGCTATTTTTTTTTCGATAGTCTACAGAACAAACCATCATCATACAATAACTTGCCTAATTACCCTAACCTGCCTAGTTAACCTATTTAACCTAGTTAAGCCTTTAAATGTCACTTTAAGCTGTCTAGAAGTGTCTTGAAAAATATCTAGTAAAATATTATTTTCTGTCATCATGGCAAAGATAAAATAAATCAGTTATTAGAGATAAGTTATTAAAACTATTATGTTTAGAAATATTTTTAAAAATCTTCTCTCCGTTAAACAGAAATTGGGGGGAAAATTAAGCAGGGTGGCTAATAATTCTAACGTCAACTGTGTATTTATATAGAGACATACAATATGAGATTAATAAGATTTTATTTATTTTTTATATTTTAAAAGAATTACTTAATGTGCCATCTGGAATTATTTTCTAGAATGAGCATTTTTCTTAACCTCTTATATTTATGCTCATTTATTCCACACGAATGCGATGAAAGCGATGAAAAAATTATTTGCCATAAAAGTGAAATGACTGAATCAAGATCTAGGAGGTTGAGAAAAATGCAAATTTTTGAAGAAAATTTTAAATGCACTTAAAGGTTTTTGCATCTGAACTCTTCATGTATTCACTTGATCACTTGTCAATGGTCAAAATATTATTATTCGACTTACAGTAGTGATCAAATATAGGAATATCTTTGCCCTTTATTCAAACGTGGCTATTATGTGATGTTTTTTTTTTTTTATTTAAACATGCATTTTAGATGTTTCATATAAGTTAATGCACGAAAACAGGCTAATTAACAATTGTGTAGGAGAAGTGTTGCTAATCACTTTACAGTGGGCAATCAATAAAATATTGTTTACTGATAATTCATGCCAATGTTATTTTAGTTGTTGTGAGTTCTTTAGTTTTTAATAGATTTTTCTGTGTAATGAAATAGAACACATTTTCTACAATAAACTGCAGTGATAATTGTTTTCAAAATCGACGATGACAATAATAATAATAGTAATAATACTATAATAATAATAATAATAACAACAACAACAACAATAATGATAATACATGTTTCTTGAGCACCAACTCAGAATATTAGAAGGATAAAAGACTGAAGTAATGGTTGTTGAGCTTTGCTATATTACAAGAATAAATTACATTTTTAAATGTATCATAATGTGTTTTTTTTAATATTTCATATATATATATATATATATATATATATATATATTTATGAATTTGAATTTAAATTCATACAAATGAATTTAAGCGTAATGGGAAACAAGTATAGCCCTCAAATTTATTAAAGTTGCATTGTATTGAGCATTGCAGAAATTCCTTTCTGATATTACTGTACTGTATCATCTGCAAAACAGTATGTTAAACAACAAAGGTGTTCAATGAAGTAAGCAAAATAATCACTCTTTTTCTAATTAAATCTACAGGAATATAGTGTCGTCTATAGAAAACTGCAATATGTTTCTTAACAATGAACAAAAAAACTGTTCACTTACTGCCACAGTCAACTGCAAACTCATTTTCTGTCATCACCTACGACAACGAGGAAAATTAAACTTTTAAAATTCTATCTATATTTCTTTGATTCATTACTCTTATTGGCTTTTTATGGGTTTTGCACCTTGCTCTCTGGAAACAAACGCCTATGAAACTCTGTAAAAATGACCTTGAGGTAACTATGGCAACCCAGAAACGTCCAACCCTCCCCCGGAGTACAACAGAATACAAATTCAGACCTGAATAAACAGAAGAGACGAGCACAACCACTGATAGAGAGAGAGAAAGAGAGAGAGCAATAGGCTGAATGATAGAACAACAGAATGATACATAAAACGAATAGATAAAACAATAGATAGAATGATAAACAGATCAATCTGGATGTTGGGAAGTCTGCATAGTTTGCTCGTCTGGAGAGCAACAGTGTATAGCTGACGTCACTCCATTTATTTTTTTAATTCTCCAAAATGTAGGCCTTCTATTCTTGGATGCAGCAGTGGGACTAAAATGAGGTCAAAATAACAACCATTTACACCAGGTAGCTCAACTGTTTTATTCCAGGAATGAATCAACCTTTTTTCCTCTTGTGCCCGATATTAGACATAGTACATGGTCTGCAGAGTCATTTCTTTTAAAGATTGTTATCAAATAATAATAATAGTTAGCTGTAGACTTTTTATTGACTGACGTACCCCTGGGCAGTGGTGGGTAAAGTATAAAGTCCTTGTTTTCAAACTTGCCATACACTTTATAACCGTAGTAATGATAATTAATGGTCATTTATTTGTTCAAACTATTGAAAATAACCACAAATATAGCCGAGTATATAATGATAGGAATAAAAGCTAAATAAGCGTAAAAGTGTGCTGGCGAATGTAGATTTACATACACTATATGTGTTGATGTTAAGAAGAGTATGCTACTAGTTTTATGTATAGTATGTGCAATATGCAAACATGCACATCAATTATTTCATACCAAGCCTATAGCCAGCCTGGTAATACCAATTTTAGCTGGATTAGCTAGTTAGATGGTCATCATAACCACACCTTTTGATGTACCAAAAATATTTCCTAAAGATTTAGAATAAAGAAATCTAAAATATAAATCTATTACATCATATATCATTAGAAAAAAATAGGAATCTGTTCAAGTTTAAAATGAAAAACTGTGGTCTATTGTCATTTGTTAGGCAAATAACAAGCTAGCCAGCACATTCAACTGTCCTTAGTCAGAATTTGGCCATTTGAATAATAAAAAAAACATAATAACAATAATATTCCTGGATAACAACAATAGCTTAATTAGTATTCAAATGAATTTTAATATGCACCATTTTTGTTGCTTCACACCTTTTTATTGGTAAGTTTTTTTTTCAAGAAAGAGGTCCAAGATTTAGATTAAAAGCTACTTGTAAAATGTTTTCTCTAACAACAATACAGCAGGTCAGAGGTGAAAGATGACTTCACATATGTCCGATTGTATGTTTTCTTGCACAACTGGATGTTTGATGATGTTGAAACAAATTTGCATTGGCCAAAACTGATTTGCTGAAGTCACGGCAGCCAACAGTGGATTCCGCTTGGTCTTACAGCCTTTTCCAATTTTCACAATTTATGATGGCATAGCAGTCAAAATAAGACAAACGAGCTCATGAATGGGACAAATTCTGAACGTTTGTCAGTGAGGGATAGGTCTTTCGAAACACCTGAACCAGCCCTTGCTACAGGCAGTAGAAATCTACTGCAGTAGATTTACTTCACAAACAACTGACAATTATTTAAGCACACATCATTTAAATCAGTGAATCGTTAAAAAGGTGCCATATAATGAATATATGGATATACCTAGGCATAGGTGAATAATAACAAGTTCAGTACATGGATATTACCTATCCTGAGACTTTAACAGCTTTGTTTCCTGATTCTCATGTAAATCCAGTTAGTGTAAAACTCCAGTAAAAATGTGTGAATCTGAACAAGACATTGAACAAGAGTTCATTATTCACAGATCTTTAAAAATGGTAATGATTTCTCCAGTTCTAAATAAGTGTTTACTTCATTTTATTTATGAAATGTAATCATATAACAAGTATTTTGTTTTTGGAATGTAGTAAAGTTTCCTGAAATAAAAGTACAGATACATATAAAATTGTATTACAGTAGTTAAAAATACTGTCCACCACTGCCCTTCATTTTCTTTTCGGCTTTGTCCCTATATTCATCAGGGCTCGCCAAAGCGGAATGAACTGCCAACTTATCCAGCATATGTTTTACACAGCGGATGCCCTTCCAGCTGCAACCCATCACTGGGAAACACCCATACACTCTCTTTCCCATACATACTCTACAGACAATTTGGCTTACCCAATTCACCTATAGCGCATGTCTTTGGACATGTGAAGGCGACCAGAGCAATCGGAGAAAACCCACGTAAACACTGGGAGAACATGCAAACTCCACACAGAAATGCCACCTGAACCAGCCGAGGCTCGAACCAGTGTTGCTGTGAGACGACATCGTTAACCACTGCGCCACCATTTAAATTGCACCAAAGGTTTAAACACATTTAAAAACCCTTTTCTAGGTCAGTAATGTTTATTTATTATCATTGGGTTAAGTTACTGTATGCTGCTCAAGTATGGACATAGCCTACTAATTCCATCTGATCCCTAAGCACCCAGTCCCTACTAGAGATGCAGAGAACAATGTACACCTGATGCACTTCTTTCTTTATGCATTCACATCATTCTCTTTAAGCTAGAGAGGAAGGCTCAGTCTCGCATTCATCTGATAACCCGAGAGAAGGAGTTCTCACTGGATTTTTAAAAAGCTGTCGACTCTGTGGGTAGCGTATTGAATCTCTTTTCCTTCACCTTCTGAACTGCCAAGAAGATAAAGAAGTCTTTGTTCTCTCCTCCTCTTTATTTTCCAGACATGTTGGCAAAGTGTTAGAGAAGAACCCAATGCAGTTAAACACAGTCTCTGCCTCCCACACGCATCCATCTTGAATACATTTCACAGGCCAAGTTGTACTCGGCTCGACCAGCTAACTAGACCGTATCCTCTTTCTGAGCTGGAGAATTAAAAGAAAGACCGTCAAGATGTGTGTGTATATATACTGTTTTTATTTTTTTGAACGTTATCATCATAGTTTTATTTCATTATCCCTTCATTCTTTTAAAATGATCACCTCTGAATGTACACATACTGCAAACTGTCAAAAATATACAAACAAATGCAGGCTTGTGCTATACTCTGGTCAAATGTCTAAAAAACAGTGGCACTGGGGAAGAGAAAGAAAAAATAAAGAAGAGAAAGGACATTGAAAGTGTAAAGACATGCACAGTATTTGTCTGAGCACCACGATGGCTGAGCTGCTCGGTGCATGAGAGGGCTCTCTGTAACTGAAAGTTTCCGAATCAGATAGTAGTCCAAAAGGCTGTCCTTTGTCAAACAAAATGAACAAAAAAGCAAAAAAAATACACCAAGAATGGTACTGTTAGGCACATAATCGTTTCCTTTATACATAGTTGTCAAACTCTGTAGAACTGCTAGCAGATTTATAAAAAGGGTCATAAAAGAAAGCAAAAATGACACCAATGGAAAGAGACAAAATCATTCTTCTGCTGTTGAGAGTTGTAAAGAAGCTCAACCATGAAAAAACACCAGATTTCAAATCAATAATTTAGTATCCAGGGTCTGCGCAGTCCTTGGACGAAGGCTCGAGTGGACATTGGGCTCTAGGTATGTGGTCCTTCTAGCCGAACCAATCAGATGCTGAGATCTTTGGGGCTTTCTCTGTAGGCATTCCTCCTGGGCTCAGGTACGTTGTTGTTAACTCTGCTGTAATTGGATCGGAGCGGGCTATAATACACGCTCAGCTGAGACTCAACCTCCTCTTCCTCATCGCGGAACCCTCGAATGGGAGACAGGTCTCGACCTAGACTCCTTGTTCGGTATGAGCTTGCAACCGGAGACTCGACTCTGCGATATCCCCCGTGTCTGTCCCCACCTCTCACTGGGGAGCGGCCCCTCAGTAATGAGTTGTAATTCCGGAAAGCTGAATCTGAGTCAGGCGTCCGAACGCGGGGAAAGGTGCCATCACGAGATGCCCCTCGTAGAAGGGTCGATTCTCGATAGGCTCGCTCCATAGGGGAAAGGTCACGATGATAGCTGGGTGGCTCTCTCATTACAGTGTCTTCCAGACTGAGCCGGTCTAAAAGTGGAATGCTCTCAGAGCGGGATGGAGGCTTCGGAGGAGGAGGTTCCTTTAGGGTCACGTCCATCCCCCTGTCGAACTCTTTTTCCGTGGGACGTCTTGAGGGAGACTGGTATCTGGAGCGTTGAGGGGAGCGATAGGGGGATCTGTGGCGATAAGGAGAGCTTCGGCGATAACCAGATCGGTGAGGTGAGCGATGAGGTGAGCTGTGTCTGCGAGGGGAAGAGTGGTGATGGTGCCGTCTGTCTGGTGAGCGTCCGTTTCTCTGGGTGTGTTTACTGTCTAAGGTGTCTCCGGCACTTCGAGCTCTGCGCCTCTCTGGGGAGCGGTGCCTCTGGTGGTGATGGTTGCGGCTGTTGCTGTGGTGGTGGTGGTGGTGATGATGTGAATAATCCGTACTAGATCTCTTCTTGTCCCCTTTCTTCCTGTGAGACTTTGAAGTTCCACTGTCCTTACCGTGCCCTTTGCTCCTGCTCTTCTTTTCAGGGGAGCGGTGTCTGTGGTTGTTGTGGCGGTGGTTTGACCGGTGACCATGCTCCCGTTGGCCTGACTCCCGTGTCCTTTTGTTGTCATTTCGGGATGATTTGTGAAGGTCTGGTGGATAGCTGGACTCCGATGGTGGGTGGGGCCGAATTTCGGGAGGAGCTGAGTTCACTTCCGAAACAGTTTGTGCACCGGCGCCGAGGCCGTTGCCGTCGTCGATGCCGTCTGTAAAATATGAGCAATTATAGATTATCACATACTGCCCGAACAAGTATCACCCAATGGATTGTAAATGTTTTTGTCAGTATTATTTTCCATGAAGAGTTGTTGTTGGTTAGGTTGTTACCATGACTAGACTGCAGTCTCCATTAAGTACGTTAACATGCACAATAAAAGTTAGACTTGAATCCACTACACCAGGGGTGTCCAAACTCAAGTCTTGGAGGGCCGGTGTCCTGCTGAGTTTAGCTCCAAATTCAACACAACTGCCAGGAAGTTTCTAGTTTATCTAATAAATGCTTGAACAGCTGGTTCAGGTGTGTCTGATTAGGATTTGAGCTAAAATCTCCGGAACAACGGCCCTCCAGGACCGAATTTAGACACTACACAACTCAGATTTATGCACTTATTTGCGGTTTGAAACACAAAGTACACTTTGTCCATGGGGCATCCACATGTACACTTTGTCCAACTGTCATCATCAGAAGGGTTCACAACATCATCAATGTCCACACACAGACCATTTCTATGTGGCCCAACTTTTAGGTACAATAGTGCACATTTAAGGTGATTGTGTTAAAGTAGGCCGTGTATTGAACTTGTCCATTTGACCTTATATGAGGTAAAGCCTAGTTTTAAAGTGGCATGGGTACGGCTGTTTGTTAGATGTCAATTATGTGACATAGAGTAATAATATCAATTACTCTGCTATTTTCTTGTGGTTATGACCATGAATACGTAAACACATGGTACACAAACAGTTCTAACAGTTTTGTCCTTATACAATTAATGGTGATGTGAAATTGTTTAGTAGTGGAGTGTTATTTCTCAAGGGACTATTACCACCAAATATCTATTGCAACTCTTTTCAAAAGGCAAGTTGAAGGATTAGGCACTGTAGATGTAAGCAAACGGGGTATTAAAAAGAATTGGGATTGGGGGGCTATAATCAGTCGTTGGAGTCAAAATCAGTCTGCAGATTTGGTTTAGCAGGATTTCACAGATTTCAAAGAAAACTGTAGTGCATGATAGCCACAGAAGATTTCTTTCTGCAGATTATGATTCCATTCAGTCATAACATGTTTGATATTTTGAGCCGATTTCAGAACACATTGCTTTCATCTGTTATCTGTCTCCCAGCAACAAGAACAGTGCTTCTACATAAGTTTGCCAGGTTTTAAACAATGTGAAAGTCTGGTGGTGTGATAAACTGCCATTTAGTTTATTAATTTAGTTTCTGTAACTTCTTTCAAGTTTGGCAAGTGTGTGATGCCTAGTGTTGTCATGTAGTGGAATCCAGCCTTATTACACCTAGCTAATGCAACTGTAGCCTGCATTTTAGCATGTACATTGCTAAGCGTGTACATGTTAATGAGACTACAAATAATCTCAACAATGTGCTTCGGAAGATTTGAAATTTGAATCCATTATTTTTTCGGTTATGCATTGCCATGTATATTTGGACAGATACAAATGGAATTTGACAACACACAAGAAAACCCTGTAACTGTGCATGTTAACATACTTAGTGATTCTGCAAAAATTGAGAATAGTTTTAGTGCAAATGCAAATGATGATGATACTCATCTGACACAAACTCATGCATTTGATGCTTTTAAAATGCTGTTAAAATTAATTTCTAAATGCGAATGGACTAGTTTGTGATAGACACGTCTATATGATTAGAAAAATGGATGTAACAAACCTGAATCAAAACTTGCAGGCAAACCTTTCTGTTCCCAAACGATTCTTTCCTGAAGAATTAAGACCCTACGTGTAGAAGCACTTTTGTGTGTGTAAGTATTTGTGTGTGCGTGCGTGTGTGTGTGTGTGTGTGTGTGTGTGTGTGTGTGTGTGTGTGTGTG